>JACXGJ010000101.1:0-181744 GCA_016801105.1 Esox niger | reverse complement strand
GAGAGAGAGAGAGAGACAGAGAGAGAGAGAGAGAGACACACACAAAGACAGAAATAAAAAAACAGAGGGAGACCGTAAGAGAAAGAGAGATTATGACAAGAGACCCACTTCCACTAAAGTAAACGTCTCCTATCCTCAGTGGATGCTTGCCTTGGGGATCAGAAACCAAGCAACAAGCATTGTCTTGTGGTTGATTGCTGTGTTCTGTGGTGGTTCAGTAAGTAATGCATCTCGCTCTGTTTTTTCACAGTAGAGTGCCGGGTAGGAGTTCGAGCAGCTCTGCCATCAGCTTGATCCATGCTGTTCAGATTAACCTATGCTCTCTGATTAAAAGGAAATATTCACATGGCCACGATTAGCTTCAGAGTTCTAGCCTAAGGTGGTATCATCTCCACACAAGGGGGTGACTTGGTTGATGGAGTGTTGTCGACTCAAGCTGCCTCACACTGTCTTGGGGCTGTGTTCTTTTCCAATACTTTCAGACACGGAAAGCTCCATTAAACAAACAAATCGTTCTTTGTTGTGCACAAAGTAACAAACCTATCTTATTTTTCCCACTGAGCACGCAGTCAGCCCATTGATTTCCCTACTTTTCGGTTGATTGTGCGCCGAAGTTCATTTCTCTGACTTGTGTCTTCTTGAAATGAAGTATTTATTTCCAATAAAGTTCTGCCGGATCAGACCTCCCTGTGTTCTCAGCTCGCTGACTGAATGTTCCATTTCCAATGTCATTATTTTGGCAGGTAGGCCAAGCAGGTGTGTGTGTCTGCAAATGTGTTTGGTGCATGTGTGTGTGTGTGTGTGTTTTTGCATGTGCACGATTGAGTTGCTAACATGTGAGAGATTTTTAAATAGTATTTCTTTGTCCATCTCCAGGTGTCTTCTTGCGAGAGGTGTCGCTGTGAGGCGAGCGGAGAGGTGCTGTGCTCGGTTTCAGCTTGTCCTCAGACAGAGTGTGTGGACCCAGAGTACGAACCTGATCAGTGCTGTCCCATCTGTAAGACCGGTAAGTGGTCTTGCTGGTCTCAAAGCCTGCATGAGAACCATAACACGGAACGTGTACAATGTGCTTGATTTGAATATAAAGCGAATCAGTGTTTGAGCGTCCTTGGTTAGTGTGAGAGCCCTCTGATTGGAATGCATTATGCTGCCTTATAAGAGTGTTTCTCTAGCTCACTGTGGATTATCTGAAGTTGTTTCAGATCATTTTAGACAGCATGTCATAGATTGTGCCCTCTTGTTTTCCATGACTATAATGCAACCAGGCAATGTCAGCATAGTTGCCTCCCTCAGCAAAAAGAATGATGACTGGTGATATGTAGGCCAGTCGTGGCCTGTTTAAGCAACACTGTTTACAAACAAGGGAAATGCATTTATAATGAAATTATATATCAGATTTTCTATCCACTTTGGAAGATATTTGAAGAATATTGGTACAATTTTTTATTATTGTTTATTTATATTTCTTCATTTACATCAAATTACCAGTGTGGCTTTTCATGTGAAGTTGACATGGTCACTATGAGCATTTGTCAACTTCACTTGAAATACCACCATTTTAAATAACTGTGTTTTAAAATGTAATTCATGTCAGATTTTGTACTCTGCTTTGGGGGTATTATTATGACGGGAAGTTCCCTGGTGCTGATATTTAGTACTCAATGTTTGCCCCAAAGTGAGGATTTGGTGGGTTCCATTTGTAGATTACAGAGGAGGCTCAGGGACCTGCTGCAGCAGAAATATTACATACTATATCCATGTATATTCAACAATCCAAACAAATCCATGTGCTCACTCGAGCAATAAGAGCTTTGTGGTTTTAAGATTAATCAAGGCTAGTGTCAGTTGCTGCATTACCATAAGATTACCATATTACATTTTTTACTAGCACGGTAAAATGTTCAAGTGGTACTTAACTAAACCTCTAACACAAAATTATGTCATGGCTCCAAGGAATCATTGGGTCATTAGATTATTATGTAGGTAATGTATCTATACGGTCCTGTTTTTTTCTTTGTGTTTCTGCAGCTACAGTCTTATATCAATTTGAAATGTTAAGCATCTCAGAATATATAAGACTATAAACCACCGAAGGCCAATTGTGTCCGAATCAAGCAGAGGTTAACCTTTTTCGAATGTCTCTGTTAATACCAAACTTCCAGCAGTTTTGTAGACTAGGCTGAAACAATTTGTGTGTCCAGTTCATTAGCTGCAACCCAAAAAGATTGTTGGACGAATTGTCTAGAGGGAGTTTCCATAAAATGTTGTATTCCATTCATTTCCTATAAAATTGTGATTTTAAGTGAACAAATGCCCATGTAATAGGAGATATATAACTAATTTATTCCCAGACATGCCACTATGTAAATGTCATGCCACTAGTAACCCTATCAAATAATTCATATTTAATTCATTCTCTGCCACAAATGTGACTAATGAGAACATACAGGGCCGGTTTCACGGACGCAGATTTAACTTGTTCTAGGACTATCAAATTTCTATTTAGCTTGAATTTTTTTGTCCTACTAATGAGATTAGGTTTTATCCTTTGATAATGAAAACGGGCCACAGTGTATAATGTATAGTAAAGTTAACAAACATTTGCCACTATTTGTCACTACCGTAACATATACCACAATCCCAATATGCACAAACGCCAGTCCCTACATATACAGTGGGGAGAACAACTATTTGATACACTGCTGATTTTGCAGGTTTTCCTACTTACAAAGCATTTAGAGGTCTGTTATTTTTATTATAGGTACACTTCAACTGTGAGAGACGGAATCTAAAACAGATATCCAGAAGATCACATTGTATGATTTTTAAATAATAAATTTTATTGCATAAGTATTTGATACAACAGAAAAGCAGAACTTAATATTTGGTACAGAAACCTTTGTTTGCATTTACAGAGATCATACGTTTCCTGTAGTTCTTGACAAGGTTTGCGCACACTGCAGCAGGGATTTTGGCACACTCCTCCATACAGACCTTCTCCAGATCCTTCAGGTTTTGGGTCTGTCGCTGGGTAATACGGACTTTCAGTTCCCTCCAAAGATTTTCAATTGGGTTCAGGTCTGGAGACTGGCTAGGCAACTCCAGGTCCTTGAGATGCTTCTTATGGAGCCACTCCTTAGTTGCCCTGGCTGTGTGTTTCGGGTCGTTGTCATGCTGGAAGACTCAGCCACGACCCATCTTCAATGCTCTTATTGAGGGAAGGAGGTTGTTGGCCAAGATCTCACGATACATGGCCCCATCCATCCTCCCCTCAATACGGTGCAGTTGCCCTGTCCCCTTTGCAGAAAAGCATCCCCAAATAATTATGTTTCCATCTCAATGCTTAACGGTTGGGATGGTGTTGTTGGGGTTGTACTCATCCTTCTTCTTCCTCCAAACATGGCGAGTGGAGTTTCAATAAAATGCAAATTAATTATTTAAAAATAATGCAATGTAAAAATTACAGACCTCTACATGCATTGTAAGTAGGAAAACCTGCAAAATCAGCAGTGTATCAAATACTTGTTCCCCCCACTGTACCTTAACCCCAAAATCTATGTATCTAAGCCAAATATCTAAGCTAAGCACCTATATATAGCTATTAGCTGCAAACCCCAAACCAGTTATTTTAATGTTCTACTTTGACCTCTAACCTGTATATTACTGATTATTGATATTAAGTCAACCTCAGTAACCAAACCTCAACATTCATACAAACCATATCTACACTTTTACATCAGCTTCAATATTCTCACTAAGCAGTTTTACATCTAATCCAATACTGTTTAAAAATGTTTTATACTACTACATTTCAGCCTCAACTAACATAGGCAGCATGAATATTGTTACTTCCTAATTTCAACCCCAATGTTAATACAAACCAGGTTTGTGTCAGATCTACATATGTGAAGAGTACTATATACATTGTAAACCAGGTCCACTTTGCTCCTCAGATCAAGTTCTCCTACAAAACTAGGAGTCCTAATGCTAATGTATTCCATATATACGCTTGCATTTCTCAGCCTAAGTATCACGAAAGAACCAGGTTTACACCTCTGGCTATGTTCCTATATCTAATTAAGCAATACTCAAATCACAGTACATGCCTGAAAATACCCATCTCCACTATTAGGGCAATAATTAAGAAATGTAAAACAAGTGGAGCTGTGACAAACCTGTATGTAACAGAAGGCATGTGTATTTTTCTCTCCCTGACAGAAGAAGAAAAGTTCAAGGGCCACTTTTTGTGGGGGTCACCAGAATATAGATTAGACACGCCCTCCATGCTGATGAGCTATTTGTAACGGTGTCTGTTGTCACCCAACCACAAAACTTAAGCACTTGGAATTTGCTAAATGTCATTGGAGCTTTTATTTTAACTAGTTTATATGGTCTGATGAACTTAAATGTACCTTTTAAACACCAGAGGTGGGTTTGACATAACAAGTGGCGTGGTCACACAGAAATTGGCCAAATACCCACTGTGAAGAATGGTGTTGGATCTGTGATGTTGTGGGGCTTTTTTACTTCCAAAGGCTCTCGGACATTTTTAGGATAATGGCCACATTGACTCATCAACCAGGAGATTTTGGGCCAAAAACTTTCTGATCCTGTCAGGATGCTAAAACTGTGTTGTCGTTGGATCTTCCAGCAGGACAAAGATCCAAATCCACATGAAAATGGTCCACTGACTATAGGATTAAGCTTTTGCAATCACCATCACAATACCCTGAGCTAAATCTCATTGAAAACCTGTGCGGTGAGATGATGAGGAGTCCAAAAGCAAGGACCAAGGACTTTGAAGGATGAAGAGTATCTGTATGGCAAAATGACTTCTTATGTGTCCTTTTGTGTTCTCTCACTTTACCAAACATTATAAGAGATGACTCAGGGCTGTTATCTTTGCAAAGGGAGTGTGCACAAAGGACTAAATACAGAGGTGCCATTGATTGTTGCATGTTTTAGATTTTTCTTTTTTCTTAATGAAGTTTTTATTAATTTCTTTAAATTGTCACAAAATTAAAGATTCTTATGCTTTTTTGAGTTTCCGGCTGATTAATTAATAAACCTTTTACATTTCTTCATTTAAGTAAGGTGCCAATAATTCTCGAGTGCATTTTTATATATACAGATAACCCAATTCAACTACTGTGTACTAAAAAAAAAAATTGTCTGTTATGATTAAGTCCTGTTATAAGAGCCACTGTATCACCCCATTGGTGCCTGGTAAGATATTTTAATATACCCCAAGCATCATGAATCATATGTATAGAAAATGTAAGACTATTAAAAAAATATTTACATATATACACATACTGTACAGTGGATATAAAAAGTCTACACACCCCTTTTAAAATGTTCAGGTTTTTGTGATGTAAAAGAATGAGACAAAGGTAAATCATGTCTGAAGTTTTTCCACTTTTAATGTGATCTATAATGTGAACAATTCAATTAAGAAAACAGGCTGAAATCATCAAGGGGGAAAAATGAAAAATAAAAACCTTACAATAACCTGGTTGCATAAATGTGTGCATAGCCTCTTATAACTGGGGATATGGCTGTGTTCAGAATTAACCAATCACATTCAAACTCTTGTTAAAAAGAAGTCATTACACACCTGCCATCATTTCAAGTGACAAATAAAGTTCAGCTGTTCTAGTATGGTTTTCCTGACATTTTCTTAGTTGCATCTCAGAGAAAAAGCCATGGTCCACAGAGAGCTTCCAAAGCATCAGCGGGATCTCATTGTGGAAAGATTTCAGTCAGGAGAAGGGTTCAAAAGAATTTCCAAAACATTAGATATATGATGGAACACAGTGAAGACAGTCATCATCAAGTGGAGAAAATATGGCACAACAGAGGCATTACCAAGAACTGGACGTCCCTCCAAAATAGATGACGAGATGAAAACTGGTGAGGGAGACATCTAAGAGGTCTACAGCCACATTAAAGGAACTACAGGAATTTCTGGCAAGTGCTGGCTGTGTGCTGCATGTTACAACAATCTCTCGTATTCTTCATATGAATGGACTATGGGGTAGGTGGCAAGATGGAAGCCTTTTCTTAAAAAGAAAAACATCCCAGCCCGGCTGAAGTTCGCACAAACAAACAATGAAGTCTCTCAAAAGCACGTGGGAAAATGTGTTATGATCTGATGAAAGCAAGGTTTAACTTTTTGGCCATAATTCCGAAAGGTGTGTTTGGCGCAAAAACAACACAGCACATTACCCAAAGAACACCATACCCACAGTGAAGCATGGTGGTGGCATCATCATGCTTTGGGGCCTTTTTTCTTCATCTTGAACCAGGGCCTTAGCCAGGGTGGAGGAAATTATGAACAGTTCCAAATACCAGGTAATTTTGGCGCAAAACCTTCAGGCATTCATTAGAAAGCTGAAGATGAAGTTCACCTTTCAGCACGACAACGACCCAAAGCACACATTCGAATCCACAAAAGCATGGCTTCACCAGAAGAAGATTAACGTTTTGGATTGGCCCAGCCAGAGACCAGACCTGAATCCAATTAAACATCTGTGGGGTAATTTGAAGAGGGCTGTGCACAGGAGATGTCCTCACAATCTGACAGATTTAGAGCGCTTTTGCAAACAAGAGTTGGGAAATATTGCCACGTCAAGATATGCCATGCTAAAAGACTCTTACCCAAAAAGACTAATAAAATCAAAAGGTGCTTCAATAAAGTATTAGTTTGAGGATGTGCACACTTATGCAACCAGGTTATTGTAAGGTTTTTATTTGTCATGTTTCCCCCTCGAAGATTTCAGTTTGTTTTTCAATTGGATTGTTGACATTATAGGTCACATTAAAAGTGGAAAATGTACTGACATGATTTATCTCATTATTTTACATCACAAAAACCTGGCATTTTTACAGGGGTGTGTAGACTTTTTATCCACTTTATATGTACATTATATTATATCTTACATTTTTACAGTTTACTTGTTTTTTAAGGTGTTTTTTAATGCTCATGGTGGCCAAGTATGATCCACTAGTGTGAACCGCATTTTCTGGTGTACTGGTAATCTTGCGCATTATTCTTCCAGCAAAAAGTTATCCATCTATAAAATGACAGAAAAATAGATTTGGAAAATAGAGGGAAATCATTGCTTGTTATTGTGACCATTTTGAAAAAAAATTCCATGAAACTAGGAGTCTCAGTAGATACCTAGATAATGATGCATGTACCTCTTAACTGATAACATTGCTGTAACTTCTCTTAAGTACTCTTAAGACCAATGGTCACTAGTCTTTCCAGTTGGAATATATGGTTTTACAGTAGTGATACAGCAATTGTGCGAATGCAGGAAGATGTGGCTTTCCCAGAAAGAAGCGTCCTCAATCTGATCTCAATGTACCATTTTATCCTGGACATTGAACTGTATAGCCTCACGTTTATCATCCCCAGTCGAAACATGGTAATTTATGAGCACACGTTTGGTTGAGTTAAGTCGCTTCCCTTCACGATCCCTTTCCTTCCACCTAATTTACACTTCTTACAGTAGGTTGCGTGGGTGTCAACGTGCTGTTAGATAACGAACCCTTTACATCTTTTGTACAGTACTTCCTTGCTTACAGTAGGTGATGTATTCTACCTAAGTGTAAATCTACCAATATTAAACAACTTCCCCATACTCCGATAATTTTGACAGATATTTTCTCACTGTATCAGAAGAGTATCAGGCTCACATACAGATGTTGTTCAAGAGGAACACAGCTGCTTCAGCCTCCCGAGAGCTCCATGCGTCTGAAGTATGACATCAAAGCCCAACCACTCATTGCTAATGGCCTTCATGCTGCCAAAAGGATGGAAGCCTTGCAAAATAGATGGTTGTCGTGGGAAAAACCCTTATTGCCCTTCCCTATGTATAATATCGATTAATATATTTGTTATGATTTTAGAAGGAAATCTGAGATATTGAAGTAGGTTGTTCAACAAGTCAAAGACCACTTTGGTGTCATTAATGCAGTTTTATCTCATTTCACACACATTTAATTAATATAATGTATTTAAATTTGGGGAGATTGATATCTTAATATTTTATGCACAGACCGTTTGGCTTTTTCGGGCATGCAAAATCATTTCGTGTTTGGCAGCAAGAGCACCTTGTCTCAGATGTGTTTTTCACGCTGTCTGCAAAGAGACACTTTAGGAAGAGCCAGGGGGAAAGATGAAAGTGAGAAGTATTGCTAACATCGACCCCAGGCAGTTGTTCATGAATATCAAAGAACATCTGTGGCATGGCACCTTTTTAAATTAAAACAAGTTCTCACCAGGTTTTTACCTGTTCATTTAACTTGGGTAATCTATCGTTAAGATGCAGTCATCACTTAACATTTCGTTTCACATATGTTTACTATATAGAAGATTATGTAACGATACAGTTGACAGCAGATGCAGTCTATTGTATTTAGGCAGAAAGCCAAAAATAACATTACATATTTTATACACACATTCAATTACACCTGACAACACAATGCATAACACGTATGATAAGGTAGTTTAGCTTTACTTATACTATATGTTTTGTGCTGCCTCCAAGAAGACAGTTGTTCACTTGACTTTCCACCAGTCTGTCCTTAATGGCACAGTGGTGCTTCTGGTAGACCCTCCCAGAGCTTAACTGGTGAAGACCATCACCTTGGCAACACTTTAGGGAATGTTGTATTTTGGACAGCTCAGACATTGAGGTGACACGAATCTGAGGAGGTTATGATAAACAGTCTGAACTGGAGCCAAACCACTTCAAACGGCAAAACATAAGAAGCATGGTCGCCAAGGGGAACGAAACTCTCTCATTTTAAATGAGGGAGGTATGGGTGAAAATATTCATTGAAGAGGTTTTGGAGATAATGTGAAAGTATATTCAAGAGCATTTTAATGTGGTAGGGATAGGAGACACACACAGTGGTTTTGGATATATTAGACCGCATTGATTTCCGCTTCGAGGCAGCACTTGACCACTCTCGATTATGGAAGAAAGAAATGGATTGCATGATCGACAATACTGCTGCTACTCATTAAATGCAAATACCCAGATGTCCATTATTATTCAACGGTGCAACACTTCGCTCATTTTATATCAATTACTCTCCCAACAGACTTTATTGGGGTAAGTCTGCAGAATGCACAAATCAGTTAATTTGCCCAGGCCAATAGAAAGTATAGTTTTTTCAGGCATTTTTTATTTAGCTTATATTTGAAAGTGTGTGATTATATAATGGATTGGTGTAAGAAAGCCACGTAAACACAGATAATGACAGCTTGTGAGATAAACAAGAATGGCAATGGACTGTTCCAGAATAATAATGGCATCATATATTCAAGACTACACATCCAGTCTTGTGCAACATGTTGGGAAGTAAATGATTCATACCATAGACAAATCACAGCTCCAAAAGGCCTCTCCTAACCAAACACTTTCACTTACCATTTTCACAAAGCCACAGCATTTTGCAGCATTCATAATGCATACATACTAAAGAACAGCATTACAGGGAAGTGATATTTCTCCATTCTGCTTTTTCCCTTAGCTCAGCTCTCAGAGCCAGTATGGTGGAACATTAATATTACATTATATGAATTACATTATAAGGATGTGTCCTTGATTTTTCACTCTCTCATATACCACCACTAGTGCTGAGGAAAATGTGCTAATGGTCTTTCACACTCATTCCCCTTGCTTGGTGACATTGTTCAGTACCCGCATATTGCACAGGTCCATTTCATACTGTCCATTTGTGTATTCTGATATAGTCCAATGCCTGAGGTTATTAATGGTGGATGAGACAAATTTATTTTGTGGCCCATTTAATAATGTGTTTGGATGAAAAACACTGCCTACTGTCAGAGGGGAGAGAGATGTTGTGCTAATGAAGCCATGGTTACTAAAAGGTGGGTGTTCAAGTGCTAAGCAGTAAGAAAGGGTGGCAGCAATGAGTAAGCAGAGGCCCAGAATGGTTGCATAAATTAACAGGAATGACTGATATGTTAATCATTCCATGGGCCAATGGATGACAGGTTGTCTCTCAAGTCTTGGTTCCAGAATAAAATGTCTCCTGATTTGTCTTGGGGTGAAGTCTACCTCTTTATAGTGTCAAATATACGAGTATATAACTGTTCATTCATTAATAAGTGTGTCTCACATGATCAGTTTTGATTAACTGTCCTTGAGTTAAAATGTTCCACCTTTGCATCACATGGACTTTCCTATTGTGGAGAATGGATAGAAAATATAAGGCTTTGGCTTATCAGCTCAAATGAAAAGACTACACTGCAGTGGGAATGTGCTCTTTTTGTATTACTTTGGGTCCGTCTGATTTGGTTGGCTAAGTCTATTAGCTAGATCTCAAAAGAGATCTTAGCACATCTATCCCTTTGCTGGTTTAAATTACATGGGTTAGTGTTAGATATAAAACATTTACAAAAAGTTACACAGACTGACAAACATTATCCTCTATATACATACCATGTCTGCCCTGCTCCTCAAGACCAGTTCTCCTAGACCTGTGTTTACAACAGAGGTTTTGCTGTTCTTTTTAATTCCTAATTCACTTCTCCTAAGGTTTATTGAAATGCGATCCAAGACTGAGTTAGCCTTTGTTAATGCCTACAAAAAGGTGCAATTACTGTTGCCCTCTTGCAAAAGAAGACAGGGACATGTGTTGAGATGCTATACACGGAGAGTTTCATCTGTCTTCATCTGAAGAGTTATGCGTGAGCGCTGACATTTTGACAGCCTCAACAAACTGTTGATTGATGCACAAGCAAGGTTTTCCTCAGTTCTTCTGTCCGGTGAATATTACTTTTGTTTAAGCTGAAAAACTCACAATTTATTAGTGGCTGCAAAATCTTATTACCAGAATGTCGTTCTTCCAGCCCATTACCGTCTAAGATCTCAAAACAGTTATTTGTATCATGTTCCCAAGAGACTGGTAGCACTGGAGCACTTTAGGATTTTCTGCCCCATCATCTTGGAACAAGTTGCAGAATGACCAGAAAGTAGATACTTTTACTCTTACAGTTCGGAGGGCTGTTGAATGTAAATTGACCAACACTGTTTCCAAAAATGTTGGGACGGTGTGTAAAATGTATAAAAAAAACGAATGATGTGCATTTTATGCAGTGTCCCAACTTTTTTGGAAACAAAATCTTTAAAAACCTGACCTTTAAACTCTCCTATGCACTTTTCACTTTTCCATTGTTTTAGATTTTTCTATTTGTTCTCTTGCGAAGGGCTCACTTAAAAACGTCTACAGTTTCAATGTGATCTCTTTGGTTTAACAGAGGATAAAAATAACAATGTAATATATAAATAAATAGGAATTCCCAAGAGCCGTATATGTCGTGTTGTGAATACTGCTCTTGCTGTGGGTATGTGGGGTTCATGTGGCATGAACGATATGGCTTGATTTATGTGAATATCTTTTTACCCAGTTGTGGAAGACAGATGGGGTTTTGTTTAGACAATAGCCACTGTTTCACTTTGGAAACAGCTAAGTAGGTTACAATGTAGGTTACATGTAACTAAAGGTTGTTTTCACTTTTTGGTAAAAACAACCTTTAGTTACATGCAACCTTTAGTTCGATGCATTTACCTATTGAACATCAGTGTTTACAGTGCCCTTGGTAAATATGAGCAAAACAGACAGTGAAATATTTTTTATTTATTGTTTATACTCTTGATCCTCTTTCATTCAAAATATGAAAAAAATCAAACCTTTAATTAAAGTAAAACCTTTCAATGTTTTTTCTGAAATGTTTGTGTGCCACAATTATTGGCAGCCCTTTATTTAACATTTTGTGTGACTTCTCTTTGCCAAGATAACAGCTCTGATTCTTCTATAATGCGTAATGAGGTTTGAGAACACATGGCAAAAGGAACTGATACCATTCCTCCAGAATCTCTAAAGATCCTTCAGATACTGAGGTCCATGCTTCTGGACTCTCCTTTTCAGCTCATGCCACTGGTTTTCTATGGGTTTAGGCTAGGGGACTGGGAGTACCATGGCAGAACCTTGACTCTATGGTCAGTGAACAATTATTGAGTTGATTTTAAGGTGTGCTTTGGCTCATTGTCCTGCTGGAAGGTCCACAGCCCAGTTTAATCTTCCTGATAAGCAGTCAGGTTTTGATCTGTTGGTACTTGATGGAGTTCCGTGATACCATGTATCCTGGGTGTTTTGGAAGAAAAACCACATCAAAGATCCACCACTGTACTTCATAGTAAGGATGAGTAACACTTCTTCATGGCAATCTTTCTTTCTATACCTTTTTGTTTGTTGTTCCATAACAGCATTGGCTTTTTTTAAGGCAACCCTCCCAAACAACATGTGGTTATGTAGGTTGCATCGAATCGTAGGTCTGGAGATATGGCCTGAGTGTTAACTCATATTTATACCAGAGATGGAGTCTCAAACTTGCGGTCTCTGTCTCAAGACCACATAGACTTGGTCTGGGTCTTGGTCCCAGGGTTTGGGTCTTGCTCATGGTCTGCGTCTTCACGGTTTGGGCCTTGGTCTGGGTCTCCGGGGGTTTGGGTCTTGGTCTGGGCCTCCAGGGTTTGGGTCTTGGTCTGGGTCTCCAGGGTCTGGGTCTTGGTTGAGGCTCCAGGGTTTGGGTCTTGGTCTGGGTCTCCAGGGTTTGGGTCTTGGTCTGGGTCTCCAGGGTCTGGGTCTTGGTTGAGGCTCCAGGGTCTGGGTCTTGGTCTGGGTCTCCAGGGTTTGGGTCTTGGTCTGGGTCTCCAGGGTTTGGGTCTTGGTCTGGGTCTCCAGGGTTTGGGTCTTGGTCTGGGTCTCCAGGGTTTGGGTCTTGGTCTGGGTCTCCAGGGTTTGGGTCTTGATCTGGACTACCAGGAATGGACTACTGGACTACTCATGACATCCCAGCGCGTGCCTGTCCTCACACCTGTCTTCAATCTCTACTCACACACCGGTTCCCAGTCCCCTCATCACCACGCCCTATAAGTACTATTCCCTGCCACTTCTTCCCTGCCAGATCAATGGTTCATGTTTACATGCCACATCTCGCGCTTTCCAGACTCCCGTCCTGCTTACCCGTGTACCAACCGATCGCCCGTTCACGACTATTCTGCCTGAGCCCTACCTGTTCGTTTGTTCACCGCCGGAATTCTGACCTCTCACCTGTCCCCGACCACTCTGCCCGCTCCCTGACTGTACTTCTGCCGCCCGCTCGGTTCTCGACCTTCTGCCCGTCCCCGACAACTCTGCCTGCCGCTCGTCTGTGCCTTCACTACTCCACCCCAGGCCGCGCCTGGATCCTTACCCGTGCCCGTGACAACATTGTTTTCACAGAACATTTTGCTCATATTAACTAAAACTGCCAATATTAGTGGAGGGCACCATATGTCTAACAAACTCATTATGATATAATGGTTTTGTTTGTACAATCTCTCAACTTAAAAGGTTTTGGTTCATTTATGCATCAGTAACATTGTTTTTCATAATGTTAAAATCTGATAAAGGGCATTTAATTAGGGCATATTTTCCCTTTTACCACAGAACGCTTTGGAACCATGAAAAACAGATGCTCATTGCTGGAGTGGGTGGAATACCTTGCATAGATGTCTGCATCTCACCTCTCCCGTGTTCTTACCGACACCTAGTGCATTTGCTATTCCATCCACACAATCCCTCTAAGCTTTGACTTAGATTGACTTCATATAAGATTATTGAGATTGACTGACACTGTTGGTTTTGTTTTATTCTCTTTTTTCTCCTAGGGCCAAACTGTTACGCTGACACACAAGTGATACCAGCTGGCCGCGAGGTGAAGATTGATGAGTGTACAATTTGTTACTGCACGTATGAGGAGGGCACGTGGCAGATCGAGCGCCAGGCCACCTGCAGCAAGAATGAATGCTAGCAGAGCTAGAGACTGGCCCTGACAGTGGACATGGCGGCAGAGGCTACAGTGGCTATAGGCGCGGCTAGTCAGCAGGCAACTCAATGCTAGGCTGGATAAACCAAATTGAATGCCGGTGAGCGTGAACAGCGGTGATCCCGGCGTTCTGTCTGGTTTAACCTGGCTTACTCAACACAGCCTTCACCCAGTCTAAACCAGACATCAGGGTCACTCTCCAGACCATATGCTTTTTGCATTTATAATCACATGTATTATGAAATGAAGATTTGTATGAAGATTTGTAATCCACGTATGCCTACAGAATATCTATTTATATATGTACTGAATTATTTATGGTGATGTATAGGGGGGGAAAAGATCAACTAGCCAAAAGATATTTTTTATAGGCACTGTATTTTATTAAACTGCGGTGTATTGGGTAAAGATCAAATAAACATAATGGAATGTATTGAATCCTTACTGTACAACTGCCTGTTGCTTTGGAGGTAGATCTCATAGCCTGCTAAGATGTGGTGTCCTTCTTGACACAATGCCTGAAGTAAACCAATGGGTAAGGTTTTGATATTACAGTTGTACGCAATTTTGAAAATAACTTAATTTGCTGTTGTGAAGAAATGTAAGAAATGACTTGACTGTTTAACAATTTTGTTCTCTTTTTACCATTTCAACGTGTTTTTGGTTTTATGTGTATTTTGTAAGCAGTTCTCTTTGTAATTATGTATTCATGTTTAAAATAAACAGCAACCTGAGCACTGAATATGCTGAATGATAGTATTCATCAATTGCTTCACCAAATATGAAATATTTCAGCACTTATCGCACTGACTCCTATACTGTACAGTAGACTGAGAGGTCATCTTTGGCCACACAAGGGCCCTTTTCAGATACTTGATGCAAGTGCTTCTGGTTAATATTTTATAGACAAAGAGTGCATAGATGAAATTATTAAACAATGTTGCCAGTTATTATGCAACATCTGCATTACAGTAGAAGTAAATGAAAACCCAGAATTTCCATAAAATCTGCCTGAGGATACAAGCTGAAATTGTGCTATTTTCAACTGAATAAATAAGGAGGAGACTGGCATCCAATTACACTGATTCACATTTTCTGTTAGTTTCCCAAATGTAAAAGGTCGGCTGACTAGGGATATGACAGTAAGTAATACTGTGGATAGCGAGAAAAGGTTCTCTTTAATCATACAGGTAGGCTAAAGCAGAACAGTGGCATGTCACTGTGCTACTAAATTTAGCTCTAGGATTATTTCAAAGATATTCAATATTTCACAGCTTGGTGTTGGATTATTCTACACCTGGAATGATTTAGATGGGGCAATAGAACTTCAATGTACAGTGTTCTTTAAACAGTTTTTACAATCTTTGGCTTACGAGAGCTGCCAGTTTCTAAAAACCTATTGAAATCATTTGCATATGTATTTTTAAATAAATCTGAAAATCACCTAAAATTTACTAGATACTTGGTTTAAAAGTGTAATACTACTATATTAATATTAGTGGCAAATAACGTCAGAAAAAAAAATTACCTCAAATCTCCAACAGTCTGTTTGAGAGATCTTTCATCATCGAAAGATATTTATCCTAGCCAATCAGCAGTCTAGAGACTGATTAGCTATCCAATCAGCAATCTACTCCAATGTTTTTATGAACGGTATTTACCAACACCATCCTGTTGAGGTACACCACAGCTTTCACAGAAAACTATATTATTAACATATTAATAATTGGTTAATGACTAATTATTGGTAAAGTAATTACAGATTATGTTATAGAAAACTGGAAAAACTGTTAACTTACTTTAAAGGTATACTCTTGGACTTGGCCTGGAATTTACCAAATATTGTAGAGCTGTTCAATTGGAGCCTTCATTTGCAAAGGACCCATCACTCAGTCATTACCCACAGTCCATGATTTACATAGGCTGAAATACCAGGTTATTCTTTGATAAGAACATAGTCTTGACATTTTACCATTTGTTAAGGAGTTTTGTAAACCACTGATCTGTATTCATGAAGTTTGACAATGCACCACGAATTTGAAATTTGTTAAAAACATTAGCTGAGTGAACAACTTAAAAAGTCTACACACCCCTGTTAAAATGCCATGTTTTTGTGATGTTAAAGACTGAGACAAATATAAATCATGTCAGAACATTTTCCACTCTTATATAAGGTGAACAATTAAATTGAAAAACAAACTGAAATCTTTGAGGGGGGAACATTTTAAATAAAAACCTTACAATAACCCGATTGCATAAGTGTGCACACCCTCTTAAAACTGGGGATGTGGCTGTGTTCAGAATTAACCAATCACATTCAAACTCACGTTAAATAGAAGCTATACACACCTGCCATCATTTAAAGTGACTCTGATCAATCACAAATAAAGTTCAGCTGTTGTAGTAGGATATTCCTGATATGTTCTTAGTTGCATCTCAAAGCAAAAGCCATGGTCTACAGAGAGCTTCCAAAGCATCAGAGGTATCTCATTGTTGAAAGATATCAGTCAGGAAAAGGGTACAAAATAATTTTCAATGCATTAGATATACTGGAACACAGTGAAGACAGAGACAAGAACTACCAAGAACTGGAGGTCCCACCAAAATTGATGAAAAGAAAGAAGAAAACTAGACAGTGAGGCTTCCAAGAGGCCCACAGCAACATTTGATGAGCTGCAGGAATTTACTGACTGTACTGACTGTGTGCTACATGTTACAACAATCTCCAGTATTCTTCATAAGATTGAGCTATGGTGTAGGGTGGCTAGATGGAAGCCTTTGCTTACAAGGAAAAAAATCCAAGCCCGGCAGAAGTTTGAAAACAAACATCAAATGTCCCAAAGGCATGTGGGGAAATGTGTTATGGTCTGCTGAAACCAAGGTTGAACTTTTGGGCCATAATTCCCAAATTTATGTTTGGCACAAAAACAAGACTGCACATAACCCAAAGAACACCATTCCCAGCATCATGTTTTGGGGCTGTTTTTCTTCAGCTGGAACCGGGGCCTTAGTCAGGCTGGAGGGAATTATGAACAGTTCCAAATACCAGGTAATTTTGGCACAAAACCTTCAGGCGTCCATTAGAAAGCTAAAGATCAAATTTACCAATCAAACCAAATTTATTTTATAAAGCCCTTTTTACATCAGCAGTTGTCACAAAGTGCTTTTACAAAACACCTGGCCTTAAACCACAAGGAGCAAATAACAGTAGTGTTGAATTTCAGTGGCTAGGAAAAACTCCCTAAGAAGGCCGAAATGTAGGAAGAAATAAGAGAGGAACCAGGATCAGAGAGGTGACCAGTACTCTTCTGGCTGTGTCCAAATTGTAATAGTTAATTTATGCATGTGGGCTGAGCCCAGAGTCTACTTAAACCTAGTCCAGATCAGAGGCATGACCAGATGGACAAGGTCAGGGACAGACGAGGGGTCAGCAGAGTGGCCGCTGAAATCGTAAGGTATCATCTTAATCTACAACACAACCAGGAGGTCTTTGGACAAGGACCGCAACGAGTCAAGTCTGGTACTCCACAGGTGTGGGCCAAGTCCTCATGTCCTCCTAAGTTTAAAATCACAGAAGACAGGGAAAATGTAGATCCTACTCCCCCAGCCCAATAAAATAGCAGCGTAAGAACTTGGGGCTGAAACGGGGGGTCCATTGACACTGTGGCCCCATCTGTGGGAGGCCCCGGACAGGGCCCAACAGGTAGGACATCAATCCACCCACATTACCAAGCATCAACCAAAGGGAAACCCACCAACTGTAATAATCCGGAATGAGGGCCAAGTATTGCCAGCAGAGTACAGCCCAATTGCACAAGTGCGCAACAGAGAGTGCGCAACTAGCCAGTGACTCCGGCCCCAAATGGCATTGGAGGGAGGGCATCCCAATGGCAATGAGAGCCCACCTGGCAAGACAGCAAGGGCGGACAGTATCAGGCCTTTCTGGTCACCTTCACGACCCTGGGCCAGACTACACTGAATCCTAGACCAGGCTGAAGAGATGAGTCTTTAGTAGACACTTGAAGGTGAAAAGGAAGTTCCCCTTTCAGCATGACGATCCAAAGCACACATCCAAATCCACAAGGGCATGGCATCACCAGAAGACGATTAACATTTTGGAATGGTTCAGCCAGAGCCCAGACCTGAATCCAACTGAACATCTGTGTGGTGATTTGAAGAGGGCGGTGCACAGGAGATGTCCTTGCAATCTGACAGATTTGGTACGGTTTTGCAAAAGTGTGCCGTGCTAATAGACTCCTAGCCAAAAAGACTGAGTGCGGTAATGAGATCAAAAGGTGATTCAACAAAGTATTAGTTCAAGGGTGTGCATATTTATTGCGACCAGGTTATTGTTACCCCATACATGTCATCCAAGACATCCCCTCCATATCCAAAGCTTTAAAAATTTCTGGACAAATCTCGTCTATCCCCGGAGCTTTGCCAATGTGGAGTTGTTTAAATACCTTAGTGCCTTCTGCCAAAGAGATTGATGACGCTTTCCCATCAGCCTCCAGCTCTGCCTCTACTATAGAGATGTGATAGTGGGATTAAGGAGTTCCCCAAAGTGTTCCTTCCATCGCCCAATTACCTCCTCAGTTGAGGTCAACAGTGTCCCATCCTTACAGTACACAGCTTGGACGGTTCCCCATTTCCCCTCCTGAGTTGGCGGATGGTTTTCCAGAAACAGCTTGTTGCCAAACAAAAGTTATTCTCCATGGCTTTCCCGAACTCCTCCCACACCCGCGGTTTTTCCTCTTTCACGACAGAGCTTGCAACCCTGCGGGTCCTCCGGAACTCTGCAACCGCCTCCGGAGTCCTCCGCAATATCATATGCATCCTTCAGTCGGATAGCTTCCCTGACCATCGGTGTCCACCAAGGTGTTTGATGGTTAGCGCCCCTTTTACATCCCAAACAACTGCCATTTTAACAGGGGTGTGTAGACTTTCTATATCCACTGTATTTCATAAAAAAGAAAGGGGATGGTGCTAACCAGTGCAGCAAATACAAAGTTAAATATCTTCCATCAAAGCCAGTAACATAAGTTGCTGCTAACTATTAAGAGATTTCACAAAGCCTACTGTCTGTTGTTGCCATGATGCCGGCAGTAATGTTATGGAACACTTAATTCTTCTAGGCATTTGAAAATATATTTCCTATAGTTCCGCTCATTGATCGGGGGGCAGTTGAGAGAGGCACATGCAGGTAGCAAGATGCCCTTTTCCTTTTGCTCTACGTCTTCTTTCCTTTCTTCATCTCACCTTTCTTCCTATTCCTTCCTCTTCATCAAATCTCTTAATCTCTTCTTTACTCCATCTTCTCTCTTACATTCCTCTTTCATTATCTGCAGGTTTATTCTCTCCTCTCCTCTGTTACACTATGGTATACTCTTTTCTCATCCATGTCCCCTGCTGGCTTTCTCCTCTGTACCATTCAGTCTCACAATTTCAATGGCTCTTCCATGCCTAGTAAATTAATGCATACACTTCTTATAAAAAACACAGAGCATAATCTTTTAAACATGGTACTAATAATTTCCTTCTAATTTATAAGGTTATTTAGGTTCAAGTAAATACATAATTCAATTCAGACCTTCATCAGACTAGATTAAGTCACCTGACACTATAGTCCCTGACCCCCTTTTTAGCTATTGTTACAAGTGATTTTGTTACAAAAACCACATAAGGAAAGAAAAATCTAAATGCATCCATTTACATCGCACTTAACGTTGGATGAACTATAGCTATCATGGCAAAAAAAATAGCCAGCAAAACGTCTTTGTTTCTCAATACAATTTGGAATACAATTGTGGCAGCAATACTGATCGCTACATCTAAACTAGATGAAAATTATGTGTGTTTTAACTGAAAAGTTAGCTAATTAACTTAGTCAAGAAAACAAATATTGGGTACCTTCTTCTATAGAGGAATGCACTCTATATGAACTCTATATTTTGTTAATGCACCGGGGGAACAAGAATTGTTTCATGCACGGTGTTTCACAAATCGCATGCAGAAAATAGCAAAAGAAGCTAATTACCCATGAGGTCATCCACATGAAAGGCTGTCTTTAACCACAACACCACAGAGCTGACCATTTGCTGTGTGTCAGTACAGCATATTGACATTATATAATGTTGTCATGCATTAACAGCACATCAAGTTTGAATATTTCGTTAGGCACCATCAAGAAACAGTCTCAGATATTGTTAAACGGTCACTGATGCTGTTATACTGTCACAGATACTGTTATACTGTCTCAGATACTGTCTCAGAAACTGTTATATTGTCTCAGATACTTTCTGACATACTGTTATATTGTTTCAGATGCTGGTTTGCTGTCTCAGATTCTGGAATACTTTCAAAGAGTCTGGTTTATTGTCTCAGATATGGATTTACAGTCTCAGATACCGTCTCAGATATTGTCATAAATACTGGTTTACTATCTCAGATGCTGGAGTGCTGTCAAAGATACTGCCTAAGATACGGTTACAGGTATACTGCTAAAGCCCTTATAATATGAACATCTGACTACACAAATTGTCTTTTAAAACTTGCAGCCACATTTTTCATATTACTGAGACCCATGGCGGTTTTCCATGAATGAATAATGAATGTCATCACTTAATAGGAACAAAGGCACAAAGGCTCACTGATATGAGCATTGTCCAGAACTATAGGGGATTTTGTGATGAGACTCAGTCGAGAGGACCAGGATAATCTCTTGTGTTTTTCCCAGACATATGTCTCCAATTAATGTACTCCCTTTGAAGTAAAACTCGGCAGTCTGGAAGCCCACCACTTTGGGAATTTAATTTCAGAGTCGACAACTCATTTGGTCTCCCTTGAAGTATGTAGGCATTAGAGATGGTTTTAATCATATTTTTTAAATCTGAAACTTAATGTCAGACACAACTTTGAAAAAACGGTTAAATAAATGGCTAAATAAAAATAAGCATTTTTTCATAAATATTGTATCATCAAATTTCAAACGTAATCCAGGTCAAATGTTTTAGTTTTTGAGTAGATACGCTCCTGGCCTCTCTTCTGTTTTGGGAATCAACTCCACTTGGTGTGGATCTTAACTGCCCACATAACAAAGGTGCCCTGAGATATGTCTGGGAGGAACTACTACCTCATAGGCTAAGGTATAAGAAACTCTGCCCAGGTTAACGAAACTCCTCCCATTCCTCTGCAGCATCAGTTTCAATAAGAAATGCCCGAGCACGCTTGAGAAAACAGATTATAATGCTAACATTAATCCTAACCTTAAACAATTTGGTTAATTTGATTTAAAATAGCATATTTAACATTTTAGACATTTAGCAGACACCATCTATTGAATTAAACATTTTTGGTAATTTCTAAATTAGGAAGAAACTTTTTTAAATCCACTTCGATCTAGCAACGCTTTGGTATGTAGCTAGGTAGCATATCCATTATTTTAACTGCTGCCTGCCTGCTGCTTTTTTTTTGTGCATGTATTGCACATGTTAAAACAAAAGAGGGAAAACAGCACACTGACATGTTTGAAGTTCAGATATCTGAACTTAGACTGAAATTGGAAGGGAGAAGATCTCTAAATCCACCAAAAAGCCAGCACAAGAGAGAAAGACCATCAAATGTAGAATGAATGTATGCACAGTGCACACCAATGATTGTAATCTATTATGAAGTATACAGGCATAGAGAGAAAGAAAGAGGATTTACTTCACTCATCCCCAGTCCATATATCTTAATAAAGGTACATTTGATTGAAAGAAATCGGAAGTGCATGGAAATAGGGCTGTAAACACCAAAACACAGAAACGGATGTGGGGGGTTACCCCCCTGCTGCTTCAGCGGAGCTTGTCATGTATATGCACACATTTGGGCTTATTTACCTCGATCCTGCAGGCTGGCTCTTAGGCACGTCCCACTGCTGAAGGCACACTACCGTTGTCAGGCAACCCAGGATCAAAGACTGCTGCTGTGTTGCTCACACATTAGGGACTCGGGGCATGGAGAGGGAAGCTGCAAACCAAAGAGAGATCCACTGTACCTCTGCTACCTTTTTAACATTGCATTGTTCTGCGCTGTTTCTCTGCAAAAAACATAAGATGATTAGGGGAAATTCTTTCAACCATATTGAAGAAAGATAATTGGTATGTAGTAGTACCCGATGTTTACTTGTCTTACAGTGACAATGTGAGAGAAAATGTCTCAACAGAAATGTACACCTAAACACAAAATCCATTAAAACTGTTTATGTATTAAAGCATAATAACAACAAATATTTACGATTTGTCAATGTTCATAAATCGATTGAAGTAATTGTTCGATTTAGTTTTAAATGTCAAACTTTAAAACCTGTGACTGACATTTATAACATAAAACGTATAGGGTTCGTAAAACAATTGATTGGCGTATCCCAATTATTTTCACTGTGACAGCAAATTTATTTTTCACAATTATTTCACAAGGTTGTAGTAATCTATGGTTACATTTTCTTTACACATCCATTACCTTTGCTGTTGTTAGCCTATTAGCAAAGGGAGTAATACATCCCATTGTTAATAGCATTTCTTTTTGCCGGACTCCGTAAGCGGAGCCGGCCTAGAAGAGAGAATGGTGCCGATCGACTCTCGTACATAGCGTAGTAGTTTGAGACGCGGGGTTCTAAAAAAACAATACAAGCGTTCGTCTCCTGTTATAGTCAACACACATTATGCCTGAGGTTCAGGACAGACAAAAACTTCGCTGGCTAAAACTATATGTAGCTACGTAATAGGACGCCTAAAATAAAACTGTTCTTGCGGATTTAAGGATTTGTTTAGGATAGACAAACACTTCGCTGTCTCCTCACTTGACAATAAAGTCAGTTATCGTGACCTATACTGACAGATACTCAGTGTCATTCACGAATGGATAATTAGCTGTTAAAACGGTCAGTGGTAAAAGAGGATTTGTTCCGAAAAAACCCACCTCCCTGGCTGCCTTCTTTAGCTACGGGAAGCCTAAAATTAAACTGGTATATTTAGTGATGGCCAAACGAAGCTTCATTTGCTTTGTTTTAGCAGCAGGATATTATGCTGCAGCACTCAGATTTTCGTTATCACAATAAAAGCCATCATTGACATGTATAAGGCCATGTAGTTAACAATCTAGTACGTAAAAAAAACTGATAAGAACAACATTGGAACGGACATTGAACATTGGAACGTACAGACTAGACTGACAGACTAGATTGCTAACTGTATCGCCTTATACAATTCAATGATGAATTGAATATATCCCATCATTAATTTACTGTTATATTGCGACTACTTCTGGTCTCTCGTCTTTAAACTTGACGTAAAAGTCCGTTATCGTTACCTATATTGATACATAAGTTATTGTATCAATAATATTCACGACTGGCAAATATGCTGTTAAAACGGACAGTGGCAAAAGCCATACAGTTACATGCTATTTGTGGTGGAGGTAAACTTAATAAGAAACGTAACTAAGTTAAACACAATGCGTACTTGCGTCTAGCGTCATATTACAGGCTAATAAGCTTCCCGGCAAACAATATTACGTTGTCACAACGTAGCGAGACAGTCCGTTTTCGTACAGGTTACGTAACTATCTGAGTTTCTATTTTGGTTGCTACAACGTAATTTAATTACGAAGTAATTTCGTCACTTGTGCGTCGTGACAACGTTACGTAATTATTGTTGCCTATTCGTCATTTGCTGACCATTAGCAGGTTTGCAGTATTTGTTATGCAATGCTTATTTTTGCACTAGCCACATCTATGTTGTCTAGGTACCTCTACTGAAGCTAGCCTACCTGTTCCCTAGTATTTTTGGTCCTCTGCAGCATTAACCACATGCCATTAACATGGTTGTTCTATTTTTAAAATGAAAGTTAATTCAGTTTGTTTTCAGCCTTATATTCCTAAATTCCACAATGTTCCTGCAGTTATTTCATGTACATGCCAATACAATCTCCTGTTCTTTTTAATGCACAGACCACAAAGTCAACCTTACTAGATATTTAGCTCATGTAGTCATTCCTCAGCAAACGGTATTGCATTGTCACGACATACTGACAAGGTAACTTACATTTAGAACCACTTAGATAATGATCTTACATAAATACAACCTGAAATGCTATTGATTTAAAGTAACCCATTTGTAATATGTGAAACAATATTTTGTACCAGGTATTTTAATATACCGTAACCAGTTTGTGCACTTAAAAAATGTGTGTATTCATCCCTACAGCCAGAACAGGTACAGAACAGTTCATTTCTGTCCTGTCAACATATCTCACTTGAGACTTCTCTAAAACTTTGTGTTTATTCACTCTAACTGTCCGATGCCCTCCTATCAGTATAAAAGTATCTGTGACAGTAAAACATTATCTGAGACAGGTTTACAGTATCTGAGAAAGTTTAACAGAATCTGAGACAGTATAACATAATCTGGGACAGTTCTACAGTATCTGTGACAGTATAACAATATCTGAGACAATATCTGAGACAATATAACAGTATCTGTGGCAGTATAACTTTATATGTGACAGTATAACAGCATCTGAAACAGTATAACAGTATTTGAAACAGTATAACAGTATCTGAAACAGTATAACAGTATCGGAGACAGTATAACGGTATCGGAGATAGTATAACAGTATCTGAGACAGTATAACAGTATCTGAGACAGTATAACAGCATCTGAGACAGTATAACAGTATCTGAGACAGTATAACAGTATTTGATAGAGTTTAATGGACTGGACTGATGCAATAATAGACCACTGGGGTCTGACACAGAATCATTAGAGGCAAACTTTAGAAGTGATGTAGACTTTACTTAAATATTTTCATGTGAACATTAAAGATTCCAAAGACATTTTAAAGAAATACAATAAAATGAAGAAATAGACGTGTGTGTGGGGAATGTAAAGGGTCTTAGCTCATGTTTTGTATTTTTCTCTGTCTGAAGTGTTCCTTCATAGTCATGTTTTGTTGTGAGGTCATGTTTTATAAGTTTGTGTTTATCAATTTTTACTGCTTGCTTGGGTTGTTTGAGAAAAGAAGACAATATTATTTCAAAATACTGTGCATTTCATTGCTTCTGTTCTAGGCTTGGGGACTGTGAACAGACCCCTAGTTGCATGTCTTGTAAAAGTATTTCTTATAAAATCATGATGCGATACATCCAGTCTCTACTTTTAGCCAAGAGAGACTGGCATACTGTAAATCAGTATCTGAGACAGTTTTTGAGACCGTTTTTGAGACTGCGTAACAGTATCTGAGACAGTTTTTGAGTCTGTGTAACAGTATCTGAGACAGTTTTTGAGACGGTGTAACAGTATCAAAGTAAAATAGTTACCATTTATTTATTATGCAAAATTGCAGACACACTCCACAATACATTTCTTGGATGTAGTCCCGACAATAGAACCAATACAAATAAAAACAGAAATACACATTACAAACAAGATAATAAAACCATTCATAAAATGAGCAGATGTGCAAAGGGGCTAAATGAATACAGTGCAATAGATATACAGGTCGCAGCAAGTAAGAGAACAAGTAAGAGACCATGGAATTAGTGCATTGACTGATTGCATGTGGATATACATTCTTTGAGATTGAATCAGGCAAAAAGACATGCAAGGGCCCATGGGCCAAACACAGTCTGTATGAGACAGGGGAAACCCCCATTAGGGTTGACTGCTGTCACTGTCTTGTGGTTGGAGAGTTCAGGACTCTGATGGCCTGAGGAAAGAAGCTGCTTCTGAACCCAGTGGTGCTGGCAGTTAAATGGGTGGCAGACGTAGGCGATGGTCTGGACGACTTCCTCTGGCACCATTTCTGTTAGACAACCTGCAGTAAGGGGAGGGTGCTGCCGGTGATAGGCTGGATAGACCTCACCACTCTCTGCAGGACACGATGGTCTCAGGAGGTACTGCTGCTGCACCAGGTGGTAATGCAGCCAGACAGAATGCTCTCACTGGCGCATCTGTAAAGGCTCTCCGAGATCTGAGACAGTTTCTGACACAGTCTATCTGTATTAGAGACAGTATCTAAGGGAGGGTCTGAGACAATACTAATATCTTAAACAGTTTCTGAGTCTGTTTATCAGTATGCAAGATTGTATCTGAGACAGTTTCTGAGACTGCATCAATATCTGAGACTGTATCTGAGAGAGTGAAACAGTTCATAAGACAATATGAATATCAAAGAGAGTTTCTGAGACAGTATGTCAGTATCGGAGACAGCATCTGAGAGTATACCAGTGTCTGAGACAATTCAAATAGATGAATGAATTAGAATCTTGAAATCACAATGTGTTTATTTGTCAAGACTGTTGAATAAACACATTGTGATAAATAAATGTTATCATTTTAAAAACAAGAAATGGGTATTACATAAATACGGCAATGTGAGTTTGAATAAAATATGATATCTACCATATGTTTTGCCTGAAATAATTTGTTTACAGACATATTCTTTAAATTGTATTCATCATTGCCCAAGCCTAGGCAATAGAAAAAAAATTATGTTAAGCGTACTGTACTAGAGGTTTAAGACCTGCATTTCTCCTGTGTGTGCCAAGAACAGTTTAGGCATCTTGTTGACTAATCTGTTTGGAGTATATTTCATGCCGCTTGTCAGTTCACAGAGTATACGATGTAACATTGTTGCAGTCTGAATGTGCTAGCAGCAGATATTTGTAACAAATCCTGCTGAAATATGTTTTTTTTTACTCTTACAGTTCAGGAGATGTGAGTAATTCTGTGAGTCTCTGCTCTATCTACGTATGACATTGAAAGTAATATTGTTTACCATTTTCCATCTTTATTCACTCATGACTGGTACTCTTAATGGAAGCCGGAGGGCATGCTTTCATGTTGCCAAGTATGGGCAAGCCATTCATAAGGATTTCTGCTTCTGGCTGATTTTACTTCTACAAACAAATCTAGGTTTATATTTCATGCTGAATATTAGGAATGCATGTTGTTTTTGAATGCATTGGGGTGGGCTGTTCTGTGTTATGTGTGACTGTTAATAGCAATACTCTGAGATATAAAAACTTACTGAAATACTAAGTACCTAGTACATCAATCAGTTCTGCTTTATTTGCACATAGAAACAACTCAGACTTTTGTCAGCCATGTACTTTGGTCTGTTTATACAGACAGCTGCCCAGTGTCTAATGCCAGTAAACAGCTATTGAAATTCAATTTCTTCTTCTGAACTGACAGCCAACCTGATTTGTTTAAATCCGCCACTGGAAATTCAACACTGGTCCTGCAGAGTCACAAAAAAACAAGTGTAAAGTGGCAGTCCCATGCGAATCTTCTCTTCTGATTACGGCACTCCTTGATCAATTTCTGTGAATCTGTTCATGATTGAATGCTGAGCTCTAGGGAATCTGACTGAAATGTATGGATTCTGTATTGTATCTTGTCTGTGGTCGTTCACGTTTTCAATTTCATATTCCTAACCGGGGTTAACTTCAGATGAGGTTTACGGTCGCACAGGTGAATTGTCTTTCAAAGCCAACCTCTCTCTAACCCACCATGTTATAGCCATGATAAAAGTTGTCCCAAGTTTGTTCAAAATCCAGGAATCCAACTCACCATGTTTGATCGATAGGAGTCAATTTGTACGCTAAGGTTTTTATCAGAAACAGGCACGGCTTTATTCCTTCCATATCAACATCAATCGCTAATGAGTATGGTGCGAAGGAGAAAGGAAATCATGTCTCCATTTCTCTATTCCCAAAAGCACCTGCCTAATGGATATGGGGGATTTGGGGGATTTGATCGATCTATTCATCACGGTTTGTTTTCCATCCAGATGGGTGGAAGATAAGATATAGGGACCACATGTCTACCAGGACGACAGTACAACACCGTCTCCTCGGGAGAAACAGTAAACTCTGATGTGGTCACTGGAAGCGTTCCAGGGTTCAATAACAGAAAGCATTGTTTTGATGGGCACATCTGCATAACTAGCTGTCAGACCTTCAGACGGGTAGGGAAGATTTGGGTAATCATGGAATAAAAAACAGCCTTTCTTTGTGCTCGACTGAATACTGAATGTTTGTATTTGCAGCCCAGCATTCGTCTTGGGGATTTTTTTATTTTATTTGACGCTCATATTGAAATTCATAATTTAACACTTGATACATGCTGTCGCAGCACACTGCATATATTAGTTGTCCTACAGTATAATCAATGGCCCATGTTCTGTTGTAGCCTCCCCACAGGTTTCTAATTTGTGAACAACGGGTGTCAGGATGAAATGCAACTCTTTTCATTTTCGTTTTTAACCAAGTCTTTCTGAGAACTGACAGGCATATCAAGCCTTCAAATTCCTGACAGCAATTTTTGGTAAGAGACAGAATCTGACAGAGGCAGTGCATTTTCTGCATTTAAGTTTCAAAAGGAGGTAATTCCACTTTGGTCAGTGGGAATGAAAACAGCTTGACTAGGCAATAGTTGGGTAGTTTAATAATGGAAACCGAGGTCTCTGGAGACAAGCACTTTTCTCTGAACAACATAGAAAGTCCATTACCTTCTGTGTTTCTTTGCTTAATGCAAACTCTTACTCAAAATCATAATCAGAGATGTATTATTGCACATAGATGAACAGCATATATCGCTTTCCAGAGATGCCTCTCTTATCTTTTTCGCTACTGCTCTGACAATATATTTCAGGAGATTAGATCTAAAACTCTTTTAGGTTGATGGTTTCCTAGCAGCAGTCCAATGGGAAGATTGTTTTCTACCATTTACCATGAGAAACCATGTGAATGTACTGCGAGCTGCAAAAATGTCAAGAAAGTGACAGATGTATTTTAGTTGTCATTTTTGCTCTGTATTCCAGCACTTTGGATTTGAAATGATACAGTGACTATGGAATTAAAGTTTACGGGTAATTTCCGGGTATTTTTCTGCCAAATCGGTCACACTGGATGATGTTGCAGGCAGCATGACGTTCACCATGGCATCTCCAGACTCTTTCACGTCTGTCATATGTGCTTAGTGTGAACCAGCTCTCATCTGTGAAGAGAACGGGGCGCCAGTGGTGGACAATTCTGGTGTTTTCTGGCAAATGCCAATCGAGCTGCACCATGCTGGGCTGTGAGTACAGGTCCCACTAGTGGATGTTGGGCCCTCATGCCACCCTTATGGAGTCTGTTTCTGACAGTTTGGTCAGAAACTTGCACACCAGTAGCCTGCTGGAGGCCATTTTGTAGGGCTTTGGCAGTGCTACTCCTGTTCCTCCTCACACAAGGGAGAAGATACTGGTCCTGCTGCTGGGCTGATGCCCTTCTACGGCCCTGTCCAGCTGTTCTCGTGTAATGGCCCGTCTCCTGGTATTTCCTCTGTGCTCTTGAGATTGTACTGGGACACACAGCAAACCATTGCACGTATAGATGTGTCCTCCTGGAGGACCTGGACTACCTGTGCAAGCTGAATGGGCTACAGGTCCCGCCTCATGCTACCAGTAGTGACAAGGCCACTAGCAGAATGAAAAACTAGAGAAGAATCAGTCAGGAAGGATAAGGACAGAGCAATTGTCTGTTGCCACCACCTTGCTGTTGCCTCTCCTGTGCACCTTTTGTCATTTTCATTTGCACCAAAACAGGAGACATTGATCCATGCATCTGTTGCATGATCCAGGCTGGTTGGACACCCACAACATGCTTTGATTAGCAGTGCATTTAGTGGAAGACTTCACTGTAAATTAGTACTGGGAATGAACGAGAGAAACATCATGAAGTGACTCATCACTTCTCTCAAGCATGGTTCACCTTTGTTTATGTAGGTGGGTTGCTCATTTTCTAACTGCGTTTGTGACACTCAGGAATTCCTCATCTGCATACTGTACGTTTTCTAGCTGCCAACAGCTTCACTGAGCATGACATTGCTATAGGATGACTTTCTGTAATATTCAGCCTTGGGGAATGTGAACAATAAACGTCACGCACATGCAGCATCATGATAACGCCTAAGAGAGTGGTTTGGGGAAAGTGTGTGTGTGAACTCCATATTAGAAGCATTATAACATTTTTCACCCCCAGCTCCTTTATGAAAAATGTAGAGAGGCATATTCATGATTTCATTGAACTAACTAAGTGTGACAAGTTCAGCACAGGAGCGAATGAGGGCAGGGAAGCAGTAGCAAAATAAAGCCCTTGGCCACTCTCAGAGGACACGACTGCCTCTGGTGCTCAAGGCAGTTTTCACCCCAGCATTCTGTTAGGAATTTTCCAAATGGTTTGAGGTACTGTACACAGCACAGGGCAGCATCTACTTCATGCCCTGAGACAACGCTAACGCATGGTTGTGATCAATTGACTGCCTCTTTACAGAAAAATTGATACAGCCCAAACGACATGACATATGGCACAATGTTACAGTATGGTCATTCATTTTCATTGGTTTAGATAGACAAGGAATTCATGTTCTCCAAACAACTAGTACAATAATAATAAATGAATAAATAAATGAACTGTCTGGATGTATTTATTTCTATGCCTTATTGAAGTACACCTATATTGTGTTGAAGGGAAAATAACTATCTGAAGATAAGGCTCCTTTTAGATTAGATATCTCCTTAGGCCCAGGAGCTTCTTCTGGATTTCACCACATTTATTTATTTATTTTGGTTAGTCTTAATTATCTGGCTTTACAGTTTCTTAGTTGTCATTATGGGTTTATGTGAAAATAAGACTTTCTATTTCCATCTATGATTGAACCAATATATACACAAACTTGCACTGCTGAAGCTAAGACTTCACTGTTCATAGCTGACTTTCTTGGAGACACAACTCTGATCAGATTGTCTAATCTGCAGTTGTCCGTTTTTGCCAGTTGTGTGCCTGTCTTAAAATAAGACTTGCCCAAGGATAATCAACTGCACACACATGCTTACGACGCAAACAATAACAACAGCAAATAACACCGAAATCACGAATTTGCTGCAATTACCATTTGCATCACAACACCACACTTAAACGGTGTTTTCTCTTTCAGATGAATGCAGCCTGTTCCGATTAGTCGCCGCGGAGCGGTAGTGTTCTCACATTTATCACCATGTGATAAATGTGAGATTTAAATAATTTCCGAGACTGCAGAGAGAAGAGAGCCAGACAAGCTCACTAATAACAGAGATTTCTGTAACAATGACTGCACCAACGGAAATGATTTCTCTACAGAAATATCCATGTCCTTGCCAAAAATACTTTCTTCCTGGGGCAGTGGGAGGGTTTATATTCAATAATAGCCTTTTCTGCTACATAACTGGAATAAACCCATTCATTTAAATAAATGATGGAAAAATATGTAAGCGATTTTTTTATAGTTAGTTAAAAATAGTGCTATGGCTGGAATGCATTATTTGACCTCGGGAGTAACGGACATCGAAATTATCTTCAGAATGAATCTCTGATAGAGCAAATGTACAGCCCCAGACAGATAAGTAGCTGACACGTTCTACAATAAGTAGACTGACTTGATAATTGGTTTTATTATAAATAAGGTAGGCATATTCAGATTTGTGAATAGCTAAATTAAGTAAAATTTTCACCAGTGTAATTTCAGACACCCTTGAGTCAAGAACACTCCGAGAGGCAGGAGGTGTGTTTTTCACAGCGCCCATATTCAGAATATCTCTAATTAGGCTATTTTTAACTAAGCATTTTAACATGTACAGCTCTTGGGATGTTGATGTTAACTAAAGACAGCCTGGGCAAAAATCCATCCACGAACCAACAGCACCATCATCACTGTGACATACCTTTTCATTTCATAGCACATAAAGCATAGATTAGCAAACAATAAAGATTCCGATCACCATATATAATGGCAAGGGCGTATTTGGAATAGTATACATTTTCCTAACATTTACATTTCAAATAGCAATTTTAACTACCCGTGCATCTCCTAATGCATAGGCACTAAAGCAGACTATATATGATGCATTTTGCTCCACTGCACCAGCCTTTGAAGTCAGCACACAAATACCACCAGATCGTGTAATTTACAAATTGCCAATCCTTGTATACCCGATGTAAACAGAAGTATTTTATAGTCCGATATTAGTCAAACTGTCAGCAGCATATTTGTTTAATTCTTTAATTCGTTTTCACCCTGGAAAGTTAACATTCAAATACTTCAAACTTTGAATATTTTAATTATTATAATTGTATTGTCCAATAAAATAAGGTACTCACACATCCACTTTACTTATGTTTACCGGTCATAGATAGTTGATCTGTTGCTCCATCTAGTGATCATTCACAAGAAATGCTTGAAAGGCTGCTCGTCTGGCCAAGTATGTCATTTGAAACCGGCAGTCAACAGTAGTCTCCAGGCAACAAGATATTTGGAAGTCTTACATGTCTTGACTTGTCATGGCTGTGACTGGCTGTAACTCAGGCAATACTGGCTCGAATTATTGTTTTGTGTAGGTCTGTTTTTGTGTCTGACTTGAACGATGGCTGGATTGTGTGCTCCATCTGCACCGTCCCGTAAGAGCTCGCATAGTGTCAGATATCTGCGATCAAATTTAAGCCAAATTGATGCGAGAAGACATCATATGCAAATGAATTTACCTTGCGAAAGAGGTCCAGGTGGAAGATATTACTTTCAAAGCTTTTTGCTCGAAAAACAAGAAAGTGCATTCACGAAATTCAATCCACTAGCCCATCCACCTTCCAGCAATGCGGCCTTGGCACCTCTACGAGATGAAGTATTGCTAATTGATCCGTGCTCAGGGAATCTAAGTGCGGGGGCTGAAGTGGATTTGGGAACTGAAGGAAGACATCCGTTTATAGATACTCCTTATGTTCCCACTGGATTATTGGTACCCCCCGGTACCGGAAAAAGCCCCCAGACACGCCCATTAAGGTCATCAGCCGTGACATGCGACCTTTCAGAGAAACACGCTTGGAACTCCAGAAGAATGCCTGATGCATCTCTTCGTGCCAGTCTTGGAGGCAAGATAAAGACTAAGTAGACCTATACTTATAATTAAGACTGACAGTAACGCCAAATATGCTAATACAAACTGACCTCTGGGAATTATCCAGGCTAGTTAATTTACTGTAATACAGTTGATATTGTACGTAAGTCGTTTATTCAATTAAAGTCTATGCAGCATATGATTACAATTTACAATTATGTCGTCATAGGTTGGACAAGTCATTCGAAGGAGAAACCATTGTCTCCGAAGATGCAATGTAGAGCTACGATGAAAGATTTATTCACTGGAGAGAACTCGGTATGTTATACATTTTCCCTGTCACCCTCAACCTTCGGCATTATAATCTCTTATTCAAGTGGGTCATTTATGACACCTTGTGTGACGGTTTCCGGGGGTCCATAATGTACATGTGCATAATGCGTACACTAACGTCCCATACAATTGTGCCCCAACGCATCATGGCTCGTGATTATAAAAAGATTAGATATGAGCAATACAGGAAAAATCTATTTTGCGATGAATTGCCTTAATTGATGGGATAAGAATATTTATAACATTAATGATATGAATACTTTATAACATTTATTTGTACCGCAGTTTTATTACCATTTAAACATCTATATAGATATTCTCACATTAGCAGTCAGTAACATTAGAACCAGGGTTTGACATTGGCACCCGTCCACCCGCCAAATGCGTGTAGAATTTGTCTGTGGCGTGTAACACAGTCACACTTACGAGCCACTTTATCGGGTGGCATTCTATATATCCATACACTGTTTTTACTGCATTCAAAGCGCTAAGGCAACAGCCTTCCCAAAATCTCGCACCGCCTCTGTGTGTTAGCATGGTGCAACATGATTTTGCGCTCATATATAAAATACCAGCGAAACACTGCAGAAAACTTTTCCATATTGAGTGTTGCCAGGTTAGGTATGTTTTATTCGCAATTGGGCTATCTTTAATCGGCTTGGGCGAGTTGATTTCAGTAGTAGGAAGTCGAGGGAGATAACGATGTGATGTCAAAGCAATGATGGGGAAAAATAACTTGACAAGGCTGTAATAAATACAGCTCTGTTTCGTTTTTTATGCAAGTCTATTTTAACAAGAATAACAAAAATATATAACAATAATATTGACTGCGATTAATTTCATATTTATTTTTAATAACATGTTACCTGTATAGCTCTAGGTTATGTTAAAAATAAATATATTGTTTGCATATTTTGTTTGATATTAATTAGGGTGGATAATGTAGTGTGCCTTAGCATCTCAAGTGGATATGGACAACACTATAATAATTGTATTTTTCAAGTGTGTAGCCACTGTATATAAAATATTTCACAGAGGGGTGTTCGGTAGAGTGGGGTTCCATCTTTGCCTAATAGTGACTGAACCAGTGAACAAGACAAGCTAAGATGTAGCACACCATAGTAAAATTTTATCAAATAAAAAGTAAATGCCAAACAACAAAATGGTGGCTAGTGAATATGCTGAGTGGCTAGTAACTTTGGAAAACCACTACCCACAGGGACTGGTGAGCAACAAAGTTAATGACAATCGCTGATTAGAACGCTTATTTCATCTCTATTATTGGTAACTTTTCGTAATGAACAACAAAATTCCTGCGATACATAGTTGGTATGTTCAAATGTCCTAGCTATTTTACTGGTATCTGTCAGCTATGCGAGGAGCAGCGGACTGAGGAGTAGAGTCACGTTAGTTCTCAATATAGTTTAATATAGCGTAGCTGTATTCCGCTCACGGCAGTGAGAAAAGAACACACAAAGACAAAGGGAGCAGAGGGAACATATATACTGGGGGAAATGACTGGATGATGATCAGGTGCGCTAAACGAGACAACAGGTGTGATCAGTTGATGATGGGAAATGGTGTCAGAAGGCCGGTGACATCGAGCGCTGAAGCCCGCCTACAGGGGGAGGATGGGCATCAGATCGCGTAGTTGTCACAGTATCAAGCAATTCATGTCAGTGTTGATTTAGCCTATATTACACAGCTTAATACAGTCATGTGAAAAAGTACACCACAGTCCCTGGAAAGTTGTCATTTTATTTACAACCCTGTTTCCAATAAAGGCGGCATGCTGGGTAAAATGAGAATAAAAAAGGAATGCAATGATGTCCAAATAATTAATTCCTGTAGTTGAAAATAGTACATAGACAACATATCAAATGTTGAAACTGAGAAATTACTTATTTTAACAATACTCTGTAAGCGTTTGTGATCTGAGTAGATTAATTGCTGTTGTTCTGTAAATGAAATGTTTTCTCATTCTTGCTTGATATAATTTCAGCAACTCAACAGTTCTGGGTCTCCTTTTTTACATTTATTTTCATAATGCGCCAATTGTTTTCAGTGGGTGACGGGCCTGGATTTCAGGCCGGCCAGTTTGCACCCAGACTGTTTTACTATGAGCCATGCTGCAGAATGTGGTTTGGCCTTGTCTTGCTAAAATAAGCAAGGCCTTCTTGCTATAACAAGAAAGGCCTTTTCTGATAAAGACGTTGACTGGATGGCAGCATATGTTGCTCCAAAACCTGTATATATTGTTCAGCATTAATATAATATTGTTCATGTCATGTGCACTAATGCACCCCCATACCATCAGGGATGCTGGCTTTTGAACTATGTGTTGATAACAAGCCGGATTGTCCCTCTCCTGTTTTGTCTATATGGCGCCGTGTCCATTATTATCAAAAAGAAATACACATTTTGATTTGTCAGACCACAGGACAGGTTTTTACTTTGTCTCAGTCCATCTTAAATGAGTATTGGCCCAGAAAAGTTTGCAGCGTTTCCGGATCTTGTTTTAATATCGTTTCTTCTATACAATTGTAAAGTTTTAACGTGCATTTATAGATGCAGTGACATACTGTGTTCCGAGACAATAAAGTTCAGTAGTGTTCCTATTCCCATGCTGTGATGTTTAATATATTGCCGTCTGGGCCCGAAGATCACGGACATCCAATATTGGTTTTTACATAAATTCAGTGAGCACCATCCAAAGCTAGACACCCAGTCTTGCAGGAATCTTCACCTGATAAACATTTTCCTGTGACAAATGATACATAACATGTACAGCACTGAATCCTATTGGAGAGTTCATCTCTTTATGGGACACGCATTGAAAGAACAGACATCAGTGCACTTAATCCAATGGAAGTCATACTTCTACTTTGTTGAATTGTCCATCCTCACACCTGGTTTGTCTGAGCAGATGGGGCTACCTTGACCCCCACTCTGTATGTCCGTTCTTTACAGGATACAAATAGGCCCATAGATTTGAGATTAGGAGGTCCCATTAAGTTGAGAAACCAGACTACACGGCACCTTCACAAACCTTCCAAAACACATATTTTATTACACTGCTGTTAGAAATCAGCTGTTTCGTATAGTGGTTGTAATAATTATTTGCGTCAAGGGAGAGAGTTATTCAATTGTTTATTGCAGCATTTGATAGTCTATTAATTAGCACATGATGTTACAGGCTCAATCTCTTCTCTTCTCACTGTAATTTTGGTTACAAGCTGTTATATACATTGAGGGGCATGTTTACCTAGCGAAGCCAAGACTGTAACCCCCATGCCGAATGGTCAATGTAATCAGAGCGCAACCTACAGAGAGAATCTAAACAGAGAGGTATCTGTTATTCTCATTATCTAGGCACATTCTCTTCAAATGAAACGTACATTCATATTGTAATTGTTAATGCTCAGATCCTACACTACACTCCTAATCTCAGTTTGTTACCTGTATAAAAGGCACCTGTTCACAGAAGCAATCAATCAAATTACATACTCTCCACCATGGCCAAGACCAAAGAGCTGTCCAAGGATGTCAGGGACAAGATTGTAGTCCTACACAAGGCAAGAATGGGCTTCAAGACCATCGCCAAGGGCTCCATGCAAGATCTCACCTCGTGGAGTTGCAATGATCATGAGGACAGTAAGGAATCGTCCCAGAACTACACAGGAGGATCTTGTCAAGGATCTCAAGGCAGCTAGAACCATGAAAACAATTAGTAACACTCTACTCCGTAAAGGACTGAAATCTCGCAGTGCCCGCAAGGTCCCCCTGCTCAAGAAAGCAAATGCACCGGCCTGTCTGAAGTTTGCCAATGAACATCTGAATGAGTCAGAGGAGAACTGGGTGAAAGTGTTGGGGTCAGATGAGACCATTAATTCAACTCGCCGTGTTTGGAGGATGAGGAGTTCTGCCTGTGACCCCAAGAGCACCATCCCCATCATCAAACATGGAGGTGGAAATATTATGCTTTAGGGTGTTTTTCTGCTAAGGGGACAGGACAAGTTCACCGCATCAAAGGGACAATGGACAGGGCCATGTATCATCAAATCTTGAGTGAGAACCTCCTTCCCTCAGCCAGGGCATTGAAAATGGGTCGTGGAAGGGTATTCCAGCATGACAATCACACAAAACACACGGCCAAGGCAACAAATGAGGGGCTCAAGAAAAAGCACATAAAGGTCCTGGAGTGGCCTAGCCAGTCTCCAGACCTTAATCCCATAGAAAATCTGTGGGGGGGGTTAAAGGTTCACGTTACCAAACGTCAGTCTCAAAACCTTAATGACTTGGAGAAGATCTGCAAAGAGGAGTGGGAGACAACTCCCTCTTGAGATGTGTGCTAACCTGGTGGCCAACTACAAGTAACATCTGTCCTCTGATTGCCAACAAGGGTTTTGCCACTAAGTACTAAGTCATGCTTTGCATGTGGGTTAAATACTTATTTCCTTCATTAAAATCCAAATCAATTTACAAAATGTTTGACATATGCTTTTCTGGATTTTGGGTTTTTTATTTTCTCTCACTGTTCTCTCACTCTTCCATTAAAATTATAGACTGATCATTTCTTTATCAGTGGGCAATCAAAATACAGGTGATCAAATACATTTTGAAAATGTAGAGTGGCATTTGGTAGGCCATGTTCCAAACCGTGATGTTTGCCACCTCTGTTGAACATGCTGTCTACTACTCCAAACATGGATATGTCGTTTAGTTGTGTCCTTACCAAGGTTGCTACAGTAAGTTAGAGTTTATTTGTGACTGCAAGATGAAATGTATTTTGTAAAGGTATAGCTATAAAATTATTTCAACACCTAAAAGTGATGTCATAAAAACATCACTAATGATGAACATTTTGTATGTATTGTGTTGTTTGTATAGTCACTGTGTGAAGAATTTAGAAAGTCCTATTATTGGCCTTTATGTAATATTGATTTCAGCAAAGACCCTGTCTCTGGGTTACACCTAAGTGTCCAGCCTTTCATAAAAAAATTGCAACACTCTAGTTTTACCATATGGGTGTGGTAACACATGCCATGATTAAAATACCTATCCAAGGCCCTCACATGCTGGAATTTCTATGCCCATGAACCTGGGAGCGATACAAAGCCTTTTCCAAGCAATTTGAAGTACATCACTCCAGATCATCTACAAATGGAGAAAATTCCACACCACTGGGAATTTACATAGGTTACAGATTGTCTCACCAATTTCAGGCCAAGGGCTGACTGAAATATGCTCTCAGAGGTTTCTAAGAACCCCAGGGTAACACGGTATATAAGTGCATTGAGTCAACTTCACCAAGAAAAATACTTCACCAACTTGTCTTACATGGGAGATCAGGCCTCTTATTTCAAAAAAGAATATCAACATGACTGATGTTTGTCAGACAACACCTGTGTAAAGACCAAAACTACTGGAACAATGTGCTCTGGGGCCTGGCCAACTTACCATCATTGAGTAAATCGGGAAGTGGAACCAAACATGAATCTTTTAACAGGACAATAATCAACCATAAACAAGCAAAGACACAAAATAATGTCCCAAAAAGACGAATGGTCTTAATCTTTTTTAAATGCTATGGGGGGACTTGAAGCAGACCGTGAATGCAAGAAAGTCTTGGAAAACATGATGCAGTTGAAACAGAATTGTGCAGAAGACTGGGCAAAACTTCCTCCCAGTCAATGTAAGAACGGATAGACAATTCCAAGAAATGGCTACATTAAATTATTTCAGCTAAAGAGGGCAACATCAGCTACTGAAGCTGGGGTGTACCAACTTTTTTTCCACACTATGAAATTACATTTATGTTGATTTCTCATAAATAACGCATTGTAGACTATAATCTTTTCTGTGTCGTTTGTTAAATAGGTTGCCTTTATATGTCAAAAGTGAAGATTGCATGTACATAATATGTCAGAATATGAAGAAAAGTGTCACGTGATTCTGCGGAGGCGGGTCCTCGCCTCCCTGGGCTGAGATCGCGGCACCTGTTCACCATCATCCACTCCCACACCTGTTCTCAATCAACCATCACACACCTGATTCCACTTGCCTCCTTACCAACAGTATTTATATGGATCCCGGACAAGTCTTCCCTGCCGGATCATTGGTCTATATTCGCATGCGCTTTCTAGCCTCTTGCAAATGTACGTCCTGTTCCGTCCTGTTCACTCGAGCTTACCATGTACCGCCCTCCTGCCCGTCCTCGACAACTCTGCCTGCTATCTGCCTGTACTTCTGCTGTCAGCTCATGTACTGCCCTCCTGCCCATCCTCGACTACTCTGCCTGCTACCTGCCTGTCCTTCTGCCGCCAGCTCGTGTACCGCCCTCATGCCTGTCCCGACAGCTCTGCCTGCTACCTGCCTGTCCTTCTGCTGTCAGCTCGTGTACCGACCTCATGCCCATCCCGACAAATCTGCTTGCCACTGGTCTGTACCTCTACCGCCTGTCCGTGTACCGACCTCCTGCCCGTCCCCGACTACTCTGCCTGCCACAGGTCTGTACCTCTACCTCCTGTCCATGTACCGATCCTCGGCCTGCTACTTATCGGTGCCTCTCTGCCGCCAGCCCATTTACCAATCCCCTGTCCGATCACGATTACTCTGCTTGACATTTCCCCTCGTTCTTCCAATCCACGCTTGGGTTCTAACCCGCACCCATGACAAAAAGAATACAACTTTTCAGGGGGTGTACTTTTTCTGACTAAGTCAGATTTTTTTTCCACAGCATCATGACTTAGTGAAAGGCATGTCATAGGTTTGTTTGTCTGGTTATGATTGCTCTTGATATTAAATATACGAAGGTTATATAGCTTTAGGTATACTTAAATATCATATAAGATAAACTGTAGTATGTATCGTTTCAGGAGTCAAGAAAATGTTGTTAATTGTAAATGGTTTTATACTGAAGGACATCGGCCCCTCTGGCTTAAGTGTTTGGATAGAGAAGGCAGCGCAGCATTATATCTACACTTCATCTGCACAGAGGTAAGGTGTCGCACATTACCTTCATCTTTCCTCTAAATGACAGTATTGTGAATTTGATCCATTTTGATTGGAATTTTGTACTTTGTGCATCACTGAGACCTAGCAATCATAGCAAGCCATTGTAGGCTAGACAACTATAGAATGGAAATGTTGGATCAGTGTGTCACTCTGTTTTTTAAAATATTGACTTGAAGAAGCTATGAGGAAGTCAGTTGGGAAACAAAGTTACCACCCCGTCTGAAGCCTCCAGCAACCACCCTTGAGAAAATGGCAGACCCTGTGAATCAGCATTTTACAAAGAAGCTCTACCACAGCAAACCTGAATTGTGGCAGGTGACAGAGCATCTAGCAAATTCACAGCACTGAAGTAAATTCAATTTCTGTCCCTGAAATATTGTCCATCCCTGAAATATAAATGTAACTCCAATTCTTCTATAAGGCAATTGGAGCCCATTGGAATAAATATCAGCTTCGTGCTAGGAATGAAGTGTGCAAACCTATGAAATTGTGAGTGTTTTTGGCTAGTTTTGTATACTGGCTATTAATAACTAATAACAGAATTACCAAATGTTAGTAACAAGAATAATGAGAACATAATTTAGAAACATGATTTGTTGTTCCACATCTAAAAAGCAACACTGTTTCTTCATATTCTTTCATAGCACTAGTCCCAGTCCAAAATTCAGCCAAATTTCAGTATATAGGTAAGTTTTTCTAGTCGCTATCAGGTTGTGCCCTTGCCAAGCTATTGTAATTTTAACCTTTTTTTGCAATTGTGTTATTTTTCGATTTGATTATAGGCTAAAGCAGTTACTCTATGAAAGTGAGAATTTGTTTCTGTGTGTCGCTGATTTAATTCCAGTCTGACTGTGGGTGTGTCTTTTTGTGAGTGTCCTCTGTGTTTCATTGCAGTGGTGTGGTGCGTTCTGAGAACATGGAAAACCTAGACGAGACTGGACGTGACTTCTACCCCCTAACTATGCAGAGGACCGCCTTGCCCCAGTACACTCCAATGGCATTGTATGTACATTCTGTTCAGGATAAATCTTCACTGATCATTAGACCAGCCTCATTGCCCGAAATCAAGTGTAGCACATGGAGATTTTCCTTGACGCTTGGTTAAATAACTTAAGGAAGGAAGGCCACAGGTTTGTGAAGCTGTGGGCCCTGGTTTTGTGCCATAGATTTGCCATATCGGAGGTTCTTGAAAAGCATAGTAATGTCTTTGAACAGATACATTCATTAATGGTGGAGACCGGAGATTGTTCTCATGATGTTTACTAATTGCCATACTGTATTTCTCAGACTCTTCAATATATAGGGAAATTAATTATGTTTTGAATAAGGATCCTTATCTCATTCCAAAATATGGTTTCAGTCGCCAGACACTGTATGGGGTGTGAGCCATTTGTTTATGAACAGTAAATACACCGGGTTTGCATCATTTTAGAAAAACGTTTTATATCTCATCAAGCCATTATTTTTTTTAATCATGATGCTCGCTTCACCAGGAAGTAGTTGCAGGAGCTACAATGCGTTCATCCAACAAACCCACGATTTAGCTAGAATTAATCACAATGATCGTTACCCAATGGCTTGACTGTGACAACCAAATCATGTGACTCTCTCCCTAAATATGCATTGCAAGTGGTCCTGGAGTACACTACAGTGCAGTCTAAACCTGCAGTTAGGTCCAGAAATATTAGGACACTGATCCAATTTTCGTAATTTAAGCTCTGTACGCCAACACAATGGATTTGAAATAAGAACATTTCAGCTGTAATTCAAAAACATTTTACGAAACTCATAGGAATTGCATCGTTTTCATACACAGTCCTTGTTTCAGGGGCTCAAATGTTATTGGACAAATGAACAAAATCATAAATAAAATGTAAATTTTTTATACTTTGTCAAGAATCCTTTGCAGGTAATGAGTTCTTGAAGTCTGGAACGCCTGGATCACCAAACGTTGGATTTCCTCTTTTGTGATGCTTTGCCAGTCCTTTATTAGAGCTGTCTTCAGATGTTTGTTCTTGTGTCTTTCTGCCTGAAATTCTGTCTTCAGCAAGTGAAATGCTGGTTGAGATCAGGTGACTGACTCGGCCGTTAGAGAATATTCCACTTCTTCGCCTTAACAAACGCCTGGGTAGCTTTCGCATTATCCATCTGTAAAGTGAAGTGCCATCCAGTCAACTTTGCTAAATTTGGCTGAATCTGAGCAGACACTATATCCCTATACACTTCAGAATTAATCCGACTGCATATGTCCTCTGTCAAATCATCAATAAACACTAGTGACCCAGTGCAATTGCAACCCATGCATGACCATGCTATCCCACTGCCTCCACCAGGCTTTACAGATGATGTGGTATGCTTTGGATCATGAGCCGTACCAAGCCTTTTCCATACATCTTTCTTCCCATCATTCTGGTGCAGGTTGATCTTAGTTTCATCCGTCCAAAAAATGCTCTTTCAGATCTGGGCTGTTTTTTTTTTTTAAATGTTTCTTGGCCATGTCTAATCTGAGATATCTGAGGCTTATGAATGGTTTGCATCTTGTGGTGAACAATGTATTTGCCCATGTGAAGTCTTCTCTTCATGGTAGACTTTGTGGAAAGGATCCATTATCCTACAATCATCCCATGAAGATGCATCTTACGATCATCCACCACTGTTGTCTTCCAGGGACGTCCAGGCCTTTTAAGTTGCAGAGCTCACCAGTGCATTCTTTTTTTCTCAGAAGGTACCAACCTTTTGATTTGGCACTTCCTAATGTTCCTGCTATCTCTCTGATGGATTTTTTTCACTTGCATTGAGAGCTCCTTTGACCACATTTTGTGGGTTCACAGCAACAGCATCCGAATGCTTTACTTGTATTGACATTGCTTTGGTCCTTGTATTTTCAGATGCCAGCAACCAACTCCAAATACAAAGCCTTGATTCTAGACTAGAACTTGACAGGTTTCTTGACCATATGCCACAAATACACCTGACTTATAAGAGACAGCTGTAAAACCAATTTGGTATCCATAAATAGGGAGATTATAATATGTGCTTATGTCTAAATACTAAATCTGATAGAGATGAATGTACCCTCCAATTAAAGCTGACTGTCTGGAAATCCCGAAAATCCCATTGTATGATTTTTAAATAATTCATTTGCATTTGATTGCATGACTTAAGTATTTTATCACCTACCAACCAGTAAGAATTCCATCTCTCACCGACATATAAGAACCTCTCCGGTTAAGAAGCTCTCCGGTTCTCCACTCATTACCTGTATTATACAGGTAACGAGTTCCCAACAGTTGCAGTTAAGACACCTGTCCACACACTCAGACTCCAACCTCTCCACAATGGCCAAGACCAGAGAGCTGTGTAAGGACATCAGAGATAAAGACCAGTAGACCTGCACAAGGCTGGGATGGGCTACAGGACAATAGGCAAGCAGCTTGGTGAAAAGGCCACTGTTGGTGCAATTATTAGAAAATGGAAGAAACCCCACTCGCCGTGTTTGGAGGTAGAAGAAGGATGATTACAAACCCAAGAACACCATCCCAAATGTGAAGCATGGAGGTGGAAACATCATTCTTTGGGGATGGTTTTCTGCAAAGGGGACAGGACGACTGCACCGTATTGAGGGGAGGATGGATGGGGCCATGTATCGCAAGATCTTGGCCAACAACCTCCTTCCCTCAGTAAGAGAATAAAAAATGGGTGGTGGCTGGATCTTCCAGCATGACAACGACCCGAAACACACAGCCAGGGCAACTAAGGAGTGGCTCCGTAAGAAGCATCTCAAGGTCCTGGAGTGGCCTAGCCAGTCTCCAGACCTGAACCCAATAGAAAATCTTTGGAGGAAGCTGAAAGTCCGTATTGCCCCAGCGACAGCCCCGAAACCTGAAGGATCTGGAGAAGGTCTGTATGGAGGAGTGGGCCAAAATCCCTGCTGCAGTGTGTGCAAACCTGGTCAAGATCTACAGGACACGTATGATCTCGGTAATTGCAAACAAAGGTTTCTGTACCAGATATTAAGTTCTGCTTTTCTGTTGTATCAAATACTTTTCTCATGCAATAAAATGCTAATTAATTATTTAAATATCATACAATTTGATTTTCTGGATTTTTGTTATAGATTCCGTCTCTCATAGTTGAAGTGTACCAATTTTTTAATTACAGACATCTACATGCTTTGTAAGTAGGAAAACCTGCAAAATCAGCAGTGTATCAAATGCTTGTTCTCCACACTGTACATATGGACTGCACTCTACATTCAAACCTGATTAAATTGTATTATTTTGCATACACAGTACATCCTCATACAACGAATGAGGCTATTTGCAATTGGTGTATTATGTGCACATGTAAAAACTATATTATCTAACATTTTTTTTGTCCCAGCCACCCCACCATTCCTGGTTATACTGGCAAAGCTCACTTTGATGGTGCTTGTACATCTGGATTCATTCGGCCTGAACTACCCAATTCTTCCCCAGGGTGAGTGACTAGTACCCCACATGTAGCCTTGTCACACAGTGATCTATTACCATATTATATAATGTTAATCACATACATCTGTGTGAGACATCTGTGTGGGACATATCTGAAACAAGTGTATTATTTCCTGTTCACATTCAACAAGAATTACTACTATAATCCACTAGAGGGCATCCTAAACTCTCTAAAAGTTGTGCCTCAGGCTAGGGCTGTGACTGAAAACCCAATAATTGGCTGTGTGGCTCTGTTTTTATTGTCACTGAGAGCATATTTTGTTTCCACCTTTGACTTTCAGTTCAAAACCAAAGTATTATTAAGGTATTAAGTTTCCAAAAATACATATACTCATTCAAGGGTATTTATTTTTACTATTTTCCACCATGCAGATATATATCTTGCTTTGATTACAGCTTTGCACACTCTTGGCCAAAGCATTTCCAACCGTTTTCAAGGAATTTACACATATGCTGAGCACTTGTTAGCTGGTATTCCTTCACTCTGCGGTTCAATTGATCCCGAACCATCTGATTTGGGGTCAAGTATGGGTGATTGTAGAGGCCAGGTCAACAGATGAGGCACTTTCACTCTCTTTCTTGGTCAGTTAGCCCTTACACAGCATTGAGGTGTTTTGGGTCATTGCCCTGTTCAAAACAAATCATAGTCCCATTATGTGCAAATCAGATGGGCTCTAATATCGCTGCAGAATGCGGTGGTATCCATGCTGGTTGAGTGTGCCTTGAATTCTAAATAAATCACAGATAGTGTCACCAGCAAAACACTCCCATACCATAACACTTTCTCCAGATCATCCAATCACCCACTTTGCATCTCACAAAGACACGGCAGTTGAAATAAAAAATCTCAAAGGACTGATTTCGGTCTGTGGTGCATTTTTTTTGTTTCCTGGCCCAAGCAAATCTCTTCTTATTGTTCTCCTTCTGTAGTGCTTTCTTTGCAGAATTTTGACTTTAAAGGCCTGTTTCATGCAGTCTCCTCTCTCCTGAAGAGTTGATGTTGGGATATGTAATCTGTGAAGCATTCATTTGGGCTATGATCTGAGGTGCAGTTACTGGTAGATTTCTGAGGCTGGTAACTCTAATGAACTTATCCTCTGCAGCAGAGGTAACTCTTGGTCTTCTTTTCCTGTGCTGGTCTTCAGGAGAGACAGTTTCATCATAGTGCCTGATGTTTTTTGTGACTGCACTTAGAGAAACATTCAGTTTCTTGAAATGTGGATTTACTAACATTCAAGTTATGATGGGCTTTCATTTATTTTTGCTTGTGTGTGCTATTCTTGCCATAATATAGAATACTACAATACAGATATGATGTTGTCACCCTCTATATGTCACCACCTCTGAGCCAGGTTCCTCTCTAGGTTTCTTCCTAAATTTCAGCGTTTTTCCTAGCCACTGAAGTTCATCACTACTGTTTGCTCCCTGGGGTTTAAGGCCGGGTGTTTTGTGAAAGCACTTTGTGACAACTGCTGATGTAAAAAGGGCTTTTATAAAATAAATTTGATTAATTACATTTTGATATATACCCATCCTAATGCATGAAGATGGAAAGAAATTCCACAAATGTACTTTTAACATGGCATACCTTTAATGCATTCCAGGTAACTACTTCATGAAACTGGTTGAGAGAATGCAAAGAGAATACAAAGTCACAAAAGGTGGTCACATTGAAGAATTTACAATATGAAATGTAATTTGATCTGTTTAACAAATTATTATTTGCTACATTTCATATGTTATTACTCATAAGGAACTTTTTAGTATGCTCTTAAGAAATAAATTCAGTCCCCAGGTTTGTGGGTACATATAAATATATCCCAAGATACATAGCTAAGTGAAGTCACTGCCTGGCAGTTAGCAGCATTCATTGCAAGACCAGGGTTGGAATTGTACTTGTTGTTTAGCCCAGTGATCCCATATAGAGCAATGCAATTAACCAGCACTATCTAGGTTTAGGGATTTCTAGTGACTCCTTATGATGGCTTGGGCACCAGTGCGTCACTCAAGGTGCAAGACAGTAGAGTGCGCTCCCTACAGCATGTCAGAATGATGGTGTATACTTCCTGGTTTAGCAAGTAGCATGAAGAACCAGTGTTAAAAACCAGAACAACAATATATATGCTTAGCAGGAGGACACAACGACTCCACTGGGAGTTGTGGCATGGAGGCAGGGCATTAATCATGAATTGGATATCACAAAATTGTGGAGGAAAACTGGTTAAAAAAGAAATTGTTGAGACAACTTACATTTACTACCAAAACGCATAGCAGGTATAGTATACTGTAATATTTATCAGAAAGTCAGTGATATTAGTGAGGTAAGTGCAGTAAGCAAAACTGATATTTTTGGAGAAGGGGCAGGAACCCTGTCGGATGCAATGTTATGGAGAAGCAAATTCTTCCATTGGGATGCCAGTACAGAGATACGCATTGACTCGGTTCAACGGTAGCTGAACTGAGGACCCTATCACAACCTTTTTAATGTATCCTGAGGATATCTATCTAGTTCCGGGACAAAACAGAAATGACTTTTCTAGGTCACCATGAAACGTCTAGATGACCATTGCAAAAAAAAGACTGTATACCATCTTCAGGGACAACCAAGAGCTAAATAAAACTTCCAGGGGACCATGACACAACCTCCAGAAAACGTCCTAAAAAATGTCCATGGGGACATCCCCGGGACGAACTGCTAACCAGACATAACGTACTAGGGACTTAAGGGAAATACATTTTCTGTTTATTGCTTCCTGGGGATGTCCTGATTTCCTTTTTTTGCTGGGTAAATCCAAGCTGCCTATGATAGCAGTAGAGTATGACACACATCCTCTCCACTCTAGGATAGTCTGCTTTGGTAGAGTGGAGCACCTTGACACAGAGGTCAACAGTCTCAGCTGACAAAGTCTGTAGAAAGCACTTATTTTGGAAAGAAAGGAATGGAGGGAAACAAACCTGTAGTTTTCAAGTCAGAGGGGTCAAGTCAAGAGCGTTGAAGCAGTGGGTGACATGTTCCCACCAATGTTAGTACCAAGCCAATTGTAGGTGTTTGCTCGAATGAAATGAGTATAGTTATGGATTTGAGGATTTTGCTGGATGTGGTAATGATACGGTCGTGTCATGTCACTATACATGATCGCATAATTGCACACTAATCTCTGCAAAAGGCTGAGCGCTCAGTTGGATGATTTGGCTGTCTTTACAAACATCTGCAGCTAGGATGTTGACCATGCCGCGATTAGATTCTAATAAGCTGCTTAGGTTTTCCTTCTATGAAACTCCCCAGTCTTACAGTTTCACACACATCAGCCCCCAATTATTAGCACAAATGGTCAGCCCCCTTATCACAGTTCAACTTTCCATTCCAATCATAAGTGAATTAAAATCTATCTTGCTTATTTCACCACATTGTTTCTTTTTCTATATGGGCTGATTTAATGGGCTGTATTCATTCATGTTTCATTGCTGAAGAAGCGTACAGTACAAATACTTATGGTGTGCGCTAAATCACTGCCTAAATTCTATTTTTATAATTATAACATACATGGTGTTTGAACATACTGGATAAAAGGACAAATGTAAAAAAGAAACATTTGCCCTACTCTAAAGTGAGAGCGCCTACGGTGTTACAAGCAAACTAAGTGGCTGACAGTCATGAATTATTTACTGTCATATTTTGTTAATTCAAGATCGGGCTAAAAAGTATATCATTTGTCATTTGAGCTGTCAAGATAGTTTGTGAACTATGAAGAATATCTGAGAGTGTGAGACATCTCAATAGTCTGAACAAACGGATTTTTTTTCTATAATGAAATGTGGAAAATGCAATCAATTTAAGGACACAAATAAATAATGTTGCCTTAAAGGACATAAATAACTAAGATCAGAGAAATTTTGGCTCAATTGACAACGAAGTGAAATGCAAACCTCCACACAAGCATATAAATGTCTGTGTCACCTGTAACAAACGGATACAATTACAGATACAGATTTCCAGTGTGACAACATGGGCACACCTCTAGTTAATTGAAAAATATGAAATGTGTCTTATAATATCCAGTACAATCCTATACCTCAGGGTCAAGTTTTAGTTTCTTGAGGAGGGGCAAGGTTATGACGAAGATGTTTAGGATGAGAGGTTGTCTCGAAGGCAAAAGGGCAGGGACACTGACAGGAATTCCAGGGTACACATATTTATGTTTTCTTTTAGATTTGTCCTTCCATTTCTGTGCTCCTGGTTGGATGTAATTTTTAGCCTTGCTAACGTTAGGTTAGGGTTCCTGGTTGCTAGCTATGGAGAGCTTATCACTTCGCTGTTATTGTAGGGTATGCTGTAGCAGACAAGGGAGGAGTTGGCAGTTTGTAGTTCTGGTTTCTAACTGCTGTTGTAGTTTCGTGTGTCATACTTATGTTATATACATTGATCAGCCATAACATTATGTGTTAGATGCAGGATGAATGGGCAAGCGTAAGGATCTGAGCAATTTTGACAAGTGTCATGTCCTGGCTATGCCCCTAGCCATCTTAGCGCTGGCTGGGGCCATAGTCAGGACATGGCCAAAATAGGTGACTCTAGCCACCTCTATGTGTTTTGGTCTCCCCAATTGGAGGCAGGTGTTCGTTATTGCCTCCAATTGGGGAACCTATTTATGTTGACTGTTTCCACACGGTTATGTGGTTCATTTTGGTTGTTAGCCGAAGGCGCTACTACCCAGTTGTAAGTTTGCTTTAAGTTTGTAAGTTTGTTTCTTTTGTTCATTTTCATTAAACAATGGTTTACCATTCAAACAGCCGTTCTGCCTCTGCCTATCTGTCCAAACCCCAAACTTATGACAACAAGCCAAATTGTGATGGCTAGATGAGAGGGTCACAACATCTCCAAAATTTCAGTCCTTGTGGGGTGAACCAGCGACAGGATCAAGGTCAACCAAGGCTCATTGATGCACGTGGGGAGCAAAGGCTGACCCGTGTTCAGAAATGGATTGAGGAGATCAACAATGAGTTCAAGGGGTTGACTTGGCCTCTCAATCCAATTTACAGCACATCCCACAGATGGTCAAAACAGGTCCAATGCATGGAGGCCCCACCTCGCAACTTACAGGACTTAAAGGATCTGCTGCTAATGTCTTGGTGCCATATATAACAGCACACCTTCAGAGGTCTAGTGGGGTCCATGCCTTGACAGGTCAAGGCTGTTTTGGAGGCAGAAGGGGGACCTACACAATATTAGGTAGGTGATCATAATGTTAAGGTTGATAGGTGTATATCATCCAGGTAAAATTCCCATTCACCAAATAAACAAAGGAAGAAAGCCTGCCTTGCAGAATGTGAATGGCTGGAACAGGATTGTCCGGAATTGCTGCTGGTGCTAGGTTATCACTCTGGTGTTACTCTATTCAGTGTGTCTTTAACAGTGATAGTGTAATGATTTCACAAAATAATTACTCTCAACCAAATGTTAGTTAATAATTCTGACAATGGCTGCACCACTTCCACCAATTATCCTTTCGAAGCGTTCAATTTAAAAATATATAGATAAAAGCAAATGTTCATGTAATGCCTAGCTACCAAATATCTGATGTTTTGCAACACTACTACTTTCAAAATTATAGTGGGTCCATCAAATTCCCATTTTAGTATTCCAGGAAGGTTAGTAGTCCATTATTTATAAAGTAAGGACTGTTACTTCAGGGGAACTCCATTTAAAGTTTTGTTTCCCACTTAAAGTTTTGTTTCCAATGTTTTGGTTACATTGTGCTTGTCAGTTTTTTTGTAAATTTTGGAAAGACAGTTGGTGGCTAGTGCCTGACAGTTTCACCTAAAACACTACCGGCGACAGTTGTGACAGAGGAAAAACAGTGGTTGACATTGGCATAAAGTGAGCACTACAATACCACAAAAACAGGGAAGTCTGGGAGAAAAACCAGGAAGAAAAAAACATTAATCATTATGACAGTCTTATCAGTCTTTAAACACTGGAGTGTTTTTAATACTTTTATATATATACTGTCATTATGTACTTATTTCATACTGATTATATATTTTGTAGCCTATAATGAAATGATGAATGAAACCCAGTAATACAATATGACATGAATGAAAATAATGATTAGGATTGAAATATACTGGTATGTAACAGTATCAAATGAAACATACAGCACATAGCATTCTACAGGCTAGGATAAGAAATAAACAGAGGAAAACAATCCCCCAATGCCAGGAGTCTTGTGTGTCTGTTGTTGAGGGTGTGAAAACCTGTTTCCTAGTTGGGCCCCAGTTGAGTGAACTTTACCGGCTTTTGGAGCAGCTCTCTCCAGATGGTTGAATCCAGAGCAGCTCGTGGTAATGGTGGTTTTTCACAACCCTGATCCATTTTCCTGGTGCCCAAACAGTGAGATCTGTTTCCTCTACTGATTAAGCTGGCCTCCCATCTTTTTTCCTCAAAACTGAAAAAGAAGACAAGTTCTCCGATTGATTGATTATCAACACTAACGTTCAATGTTCTCTGAACTTTGGCTGATAGTCTCTGTTGTGTCTTTACACTTTTTTATTGTGTAAAACAATTTTTTGTGAACAATGTTGTATATTTTCCTAACTGTGTTCTCAAGACACAGGACAAAAATGTAGTTGCCTTCTCAAATCATAAACAAATATATCCTAGTGAAATGCCAGAGTAGAACTAAAGAGAAGAACCCAGATAGTGTTAGATTGTGGCAACTAAGTTTGTTATACATCAAACTCAAATACAGATCAATATATAACTTTGTTATGTCTGTGCAGTGTCAAAGGAAGTTCAAGATTATCATTTGTTGGGCAGTTGTTAAATAGCAATGTTAACTAACAGACTGAAAGAGTAGGGAAAGGGGAGTGGGAGGGTGGTTGTTGCTGGAAATTAGCAAGTCAATCAATCATCAATCAAATTTATTTTAAAAAGCCCTTTTTACATCAGCAGTTGTTACATAGTACTTTCACGAGAGGTGTTTACCCTGCTCATATGGCAGTTGCCAACTAACAGCAATTTAAATAAACGTATTCCACCAGAAATGGCATGTATTTGTTTTACAATGTTTTTTTTATGTTTTGGTTGCTGCAAACACAATCCAGTCATTTGTTTCATTAGTTTTACCATAACAAATATAGAACTAATAAATATAGAATTAGTAAAACATATACATTTAAACAAACATATATAATTTCTACTAGTAAATTGTTGCTTTCTGCTTTTTTGTTTCAAGCCTAAACATGTCCATATACAACCATCTAATAAACAGTAAAAATGATATGTGAAATTATTTGTTTATATTCACAAAATGTTGTTAGTCCTTAGTGGCCTTCTGAAATAGTGGGCTTTTATACAGATTTGTCATGTGATTGCTGTTTTTCTTAAAACTACAGCTGTTTTATGTTACTAAAATATCATTAATACTCTATAGACATAAAGGGAAAATAAAATTGATTCAACAGTTATTATGATCTGTTTAAGTTGCAAATACCACCACAGATTTGACATGTGCAGTGACTTTACATGGGCTTTTTAAGCTATTCTATATATCATAAATGATATTGTTTATTGTATATCAGTTAATTTTCATTACAATGGAGTCTACAGCTCTTAAACTTAAAAGTGTAAAATGATACATTCATAATGTTCAAAGTAAGACATTTCTATTCTTAAAAACAGCTCTGGAAAAAATGATGAGACATGTTGCCACTCAATGTTTTGAGTGAGGAACAGAAGCGTTCACTTTGCAGTGGTCTCTTAATTTTAACTCTTCTGTTCCTCTCTCAAAACCTTCCTTTTCAAAGTTTTTGGAAAGGAAAGTAAAAGGTGCAGTGGTCTCTTATTTTTTTCCGGAGATGTATATTATTTAACATTTATATAATGCAATATTATATATTTGTTATATATTTGTTATATAAGAATAATACTTTTGCACAGTATTATAGAGTGTCTTCAGAATGTATTCCGACACTTCACTTTCTCTGTTTTGTTAAGTTATAGACTTAATTAAACATTTATTAAATATATTTCCCCATTAATCAATACAGTATACTGCATAATAACAAAGCAAAATCACATTTTTGACATTTGTACACATTTATTGAAAATCTAATGTATATAAATATTGACTCTCCATATTGAGCTCAGATTCTTCCTGTGTCCTTTGATCATCCTTGAGAGGTTCATAGAAATGTATTTGAATCTAAGCGTGACAAACTTACCAGTAATTGATTGGAAATTATTTAAAAAGTCACACACCAATCTATATTAGAGATCACCAGCCAAACTAAGTAAATGGGCCAGAAGGTCCTTGACCAAGAATCCAATGGCTACTCTAACCGAGCTTCAGTGTTTTTCTTTAGAGATGAGAGAAACTGCAAGAAGGACAACCATCTCTGCAGCAATTCAATCATGCCTTCATTGTAGAAAGGCTAGATGGCAAACACCATCCCTACAGTGAAGCATCGTGGTGGTACTGTAGCATCATGCTATGGGGGATACTTCTCAGCGGCAGGTACAGGTGAAGGAGACAGGTTAGGATTAAGGGAAGGATGAACGGAGCTAAATACAGAGAGGTTATTGAAGATCGCACTAAACCTTAGCGTGAGGCAAAGATCTTTCAGCTTGACCCAAAGCACACTGCTAAGACAAAGCCGGAGTGGCAATTCTAAGAATATTTTTATTTTTAAGAACTGATCACACATTTCTAAAAATATGTTTTGATTTGTCATTATACGTTATTGTGTATAGATTCTTGGCAAATAAAAAAAGAGTTCAATAGATTTTGCCTCAAGTCACAAAACATGGAAAAAGTGAAGGAATCTGAATACTTTTCGTAGCCAATGGATCATGAAGGTATTCACCCCCTTGGACTCTTCCACAATTTATTGTTATAACATCAAATCTAAATGCATTTACATAGATCTGATCAACACAAAAAGAAAAACAATAAATGAATAAAAGTTACAGAAATAATTGATTGCATAAGTATCCACCCCCTTTAGTCAGTATTTGAGGCAATTGGTTGAATCTCCTTTGGCCTTGTTGAGATGTTCTGGTCTCATCAAACCATAGATGTCTCCCTCATGCCTTCTGGCAAACTCTAAATTTTGTGTGAGTAGTGTTTTCTTTTTGTTAATTATCTACATTTCTTAATAATGGACTTTGCTGAGCTACAGGGGATATTCAATGCCTTCAAAATGTTCTTACATCCTACCCCTGATTGGTGCTTTCAAAGAACCTTATTCCGAGTTTGTTTTTATGCTCCCTTTAGGTTCTTTAGGTACAGTGGGGCAAAAAAGTATTTAGTCAGCCACTAATTGTGCAAGTTCTCCCAATTAAAAATAGGAGAGAGGCCTGTAATTTTCATCATAGGCACACTTCAACTATGAGAGACAAAATGAGAAAAAGAAATCCAGAGAAGGACAATCATGTTCAACACCCTGATTGCACTCAGCTGGACTGCATCCAACTAAGTATATGACTTCTAACGAGAATTGGAGGCACCACAGCTAATTCAGGTGTGTTATAGCAACAATTTGCGGATTTAGTTTTTCCACTTTTTATTTAATGTGTGGAATAATATGTGGAAAAGTCAATGGGTGGTGAATACTTCTAAGAGGCACTTTACATACACTATCGTTCAAAATTTAATATAATTTAATAATAAACTTAATGAAACCTAACATAAAATTAATAAAACTTAATATGGACAGAAAGATAATAATTAAATTATTTAAATAATAATAATAATAGTGTCCTACAAATGTTGCTTTTGTCAAACTCCATTTGCTGTAGTTATTTCCTTGCAGAACTTTGGCATTCTAGTTGTCAATTTGTTCAGGTACTCTGAACAGATTTCACCCAATGTTTCCTAAAGCACCTCCCACAAGTTGGATTGGTTTGATGTGCACATCTTACCATACGGTCAAGCTGCTCCCACAAAAGCTCAATAGGGTTGAGATCCATTATAGACAGAAAACCAGCTGACTTCTTCCCTAAATAGGTTTTGCACAGTTTGGAAATGTGCTTTGGGTCATTGTCTTGCTGTAGGAGGAAATTAGCACAAATCAAGCACCTTCCACAGGGTATGGCATGGCATAGTATGGCATTGCAAATTGAATTGATACTTTTTCAAGATACCTTTTACCCAGGACAAATCTCCTACTCTACACCACTGATTATTAAACTTAAAATAAATAAATAATAACAGAAAAAGAGTAAAAATAACGCCATATGTAAAAATGGGTGAACTTGCCCTCTAAGCATACTTTTTTGTGTTACCATAGTCTCTCAAATGTCTGTAACATTGCATTTCCTAAATTAGAATGTGTTCCTCAGATGCCTATCAAATTCAGGAAGCTTGATTGTTGTCCATTGTTTGTGAATTGAGGACTGGACCTTCAGGTGAACTCCATGTAAATCACTTTTTCCCGTTTGTCATAACAGTTGATTGTATTTTGGAGTGGAACACTATGGTCAGATTTGCTGCTCAAGATGTACATGTTAGCATTCTGCTGTGAATGTTATTCAGACCCAAACTAAATGACTAAGTGTTGATGTGTTTCACAGGATGACTCAGGGTTTACATAATCGCGCTAATGCGCACACTGCACCCCTGTCCAGAATGGTTACCAATGTGTCTCCGCACAACCCATTCCTGCTTCCCAAGCGACCTGTGTTTCCTAACTAATGCCTCTTCAAGAACACACGAGAAACGTTCAACAAAGCATATGAGAAACTTTGGAAGGTGTCAGCATGCCTTTTATGCCATCCAATCTGTATATCTGAATAGATCTGTAATGATGTGATGTCAATGACTGATTCTGGATGAGTCGGAGAATAATAAGAGGTTTCATTAGCATAATTTCCCTGATTTAGATGAGTGGTTTCATGACTTCAGGGCTGTGAGCTTTTTGCTAGCATTGTCCTCTGAAGCTCCAGTGTGTCTGTGGGTGTATATGTCTGTGTGTGCATGTAATAAGAGTGAGGAAAAGAGAAATAGGAAAACAATGTCAACACGAAAAACAAAGACTGAGTTCTTTGCAATGAATTAGTCATGTACAACAACTGTGTTTACAGGGAGAGTGTGAAGAAATCCACTGGGGAGTCACTTGTGTGCATTTCTGGTATTCACCTTAAAAAACAACACACTTTTTTCATATGAAATCAGTATCTTTGTTTTTCCTCAGTACAACAGCTGGATATGCCTCATTTTAAATCAATGCATTTAACTGTACACATTATTTTGTACCATTAAAGTCTTGCACATACTACACTACCTGAAGGCGAAGGTATGCGGAATGTTGCCTGAAACTTTTTTCCTGAGTGACACATAATTCTTTGGATGGCACATTGATTGACAGTTATGTTATTTGTTCTATTTGCATAAATATTAGTGTGGAATTGTTAAGGAGTTATTGACAGTGCTGTGGGTGGGGGTTATACAATTCTGGGAGGGGTGATACAATATGGAAAGGAGAGAACTGGGGTGTTAAGCGGTGGATGGGATTAAGGGCTTACACTTTCCTAGTCAAATGCTTTGTCCTATAATTTTTCTTTATTGTTGTCAGTGTAATTTTTTTCATTTGATTTCTTATTTTTGATAGCTTACATATTGTAACAGTCAGAAATGGCTTGTGCCATGCCAATTGTTACATTTCTATATTAGTTGTGTTTAAGTTATTCTGTTTCTATGTTCAGTTCCTTATTGTTCTTCGCATTCACCTGTGTCCAGTTTAGTCTCCTCACCCGTGGCTTGTTATTCCCCAATCACTTCCCTATATAGTTTCCCCAGTTCCCTGCCTGTTGGTTGGTCATTGTTTCCTGTTTTGTGCATTTTTTGTGTGTTTAAGATGGTCTTTGAATTTTAGACCTGTTTATTTACTCTGTGCCTCTGTCCTGCTCCACTTCATGAAGAAGTTACACATGCATTACATTACACTTAAAGGTTTGGGGTCACTTCGAGATGTCCTTGTTTTCCATGAAAACATACATGAAATGAGTTTAAATTGGAAATATAATAAAATGTATAGGAATTATTCTAATAGACAAGGTTAGAAATTATGATTTTTAATTGAAATAATAATTGCATCTTTCAAACCATTGCTACCAGTTAAGGGCCTATGAGGTGTTTGTTTCAAATTAGACACTCTAATGCATTTGTCCTCTCTCAGTTGTGCAGTTGGCCTTCCACTCCTCATTCTATTTTGTTTAGAGACAATTTGCGCTGTTCTGTCATGGGACTAGTACACAACGATCTTCAGTTTCTTGTCAATTTTCATTCATTTCTCAGAACAAGAATAGACTTACGATTTGCAGAAGAAAGTTCTTTGTTTCTGGCCATGTTGAGCCTGTAATTGAACCCACAGAAAGTCAACTACAATAAAGAAGGACAGTGTTTTTGCTTCTATAATAGCACAACTGTTTTCAGCTGAGTTAATATAATTACAAATGGTTTTCTCATAATCAATTAGCCTTTTAAAATGATAAACTTGGATTAGCAAGCAACACGTGCCATTGGAACACAGGACTAATGGTTTCTGATAATTGGCCTCTGTACACCTTTGTAAACATTCCAAAAATTCAGCTGTCTCCAGCTAAAATACTAATTAACAACACTAACAATGTCTACCCTGTATTTCTGATCAATTTGATGTTATTTTAATGGACAATTTTTTTTGTTGCTTTTTTTAGACAAGGATATTTCTTTTGAACGGTAGTTGTATTTTGTGTAGGCAGAACGTCGCTTTCCGAAACACAGAAACAGTCAATAAAAAATTTGCAAGTAAAAACAATCTGATATGCAATGTTTGTACAGACTTTATTTCCGGTATTGTTGGGATAGATTTTGTGGTGAGGGTTTAGTTTGTGTGCCCATTGTACATGAAAATTAGGATGTGGGGTTTGAATTCCACATTTCTCTTGTCATTAGAGTTTTGCACTACATTTTACCATTCATCGTTTATGATTATTTGAAAAGTAAAGGTGTGTGGGTTAAAAGGGTTTCATAGGATGCCATAAGTTAGAGAACAATAAATAGTACTTTTTTACATACATCAAATATGTAAAGATTCTGTATTTGATCTTGCGTATTCTTGCTCGGAAATCAGCGACAAAAAAACACTACTTAAAGGGGTAGTTAATCTAAAATTCATATTTTTCCAAAAGGTTACTTCCCAAAAGACATTCAAGAACACCCATTTTTCAAGTGTGTAATCAGCGTTTTTAGCGTTTATGAATTCATGAGGGGTATTATTTCATACCGCTATCCCAAAGCTGCATTGCAAGACTACTCCAAAACAGTAGATTTTTTTAAACAGCACACTGACAAAACAGCTGACAGAATTGTCAGAATTGAAACTGGTACTAGAAAACTATTTTCTATAGCCGCAATACACAGCTTCTAACCTTCGGCAGTGATGTCATCGAGGTGACAGTAAACTTTTACCTCAACACACTATGTGAAGATTGCTTTGCCTAGCTTTTTAACATTTCTGCTAGTTTACACATATGTATTTTATTGCTATATTTTTGCTTTACATTTTTATAAATTCTTACTACACAGATGTCGTGTGCCATGTCACAATAATTTCATTGTGCAGGATGATGCTGTGTTATTCGGTGGATTTGAAAATAAACTTTTAGATTTCCTTTGTTTGTAAGTATCAATGTTGACTTCTGTCGGTTCGTGGAGGTTTAGTTAATTATATTCACCCTTCTTCTGCCTCTCCCTGAGTCAAATTGTGGGAGAATCAATGGAACAACTTCGCCAACGAGACATACACTTTTTGCAAGAAGCATTTTAACACAGAGGATTGTGCCCCACATTCATTTAGAAGAAGACTAAAGACAAATACAATTCCATCAAGTTTTCCAGATAAACCCGAGGAGACAAGACAGATTGTAAGTTATAATATACAAATTACACATTGCCTACGGATATTCTGGGCAAGAGTTTGGGATTAACATGTTCACAATAGCCCCCATTTAGCTGCTCTCCAAGCTTCTAGTTGGTTAATTCATCATCTGTGTTTTGTGGTTAGAAATAAGGCTATATCCCCCGTGTTGCTTGTATCAGTGGCGTAGGCAGAAATTGTTGTTTGGCTGGGCTTGAGTAAAAGTGTCTGGGCCCAAAAACTAAATACAGCAAAATTACCAGATCTATTTAGTTAAAGAGTGACCAAAACAACCAAATTCCCTCCACAAAAAATACTGTTTTATTATGCAGAGACCATAGGGAAGGCAGCGCAGCAACAGCTTACAATATGACCACTGACAACACACAGTGGTCATATTTTGAGTACAACCATTACCAAAGACATATTAAACAAATAATCAACATGTACATATTACTTATAGGCCACATATTCTGAGCCAAGCCGGAATCAAGAGAACGAGATATCAGAAACCAAAAAACTTGCATTATAAAGGGCAGAAACTATACTGTATGAATTATTGAAATATCTGTCCGAAAGCCTAACCACATTGAATCAAAATATCTGATCCGATGTAACCAATTAGATTAGACGTACCTCCAACTGACATTTTCACCATTCCTGATTTGATATAAAACAATACAAACAACAGATCAATTTTATCGTTTTTTTTTCAAATAAAAAAGTGTTAAGCCAACCTGATTGGGTGGGCCAGTACTTCGCTGTGTCTTCGCCTCTGGCTCGTATTCAGAGTCAGACATAATATACAGGTGCTGGTCACATAATTAGAATATCATCAAAAAGTTGATTTATTTCAGTCAAAATTAAAAGGAATGAACACTTGAAATATATCAGTCTGTGTGGAATGACTGTATACATTATGCAAGTTTCACTTTTTGAATGGAATAACTGAAATAAATCAACTTTTTGATGATATTCTAATTATGTGACCAGCACCTGTACATGTATTTTCCTTTCTCTCTAATAGTTTGGCTGTTTGAGCTAAATATCAAAGACAAAATAGTTAACTTGCTTTTTAGCTAGCGAATACTAACTTTAATTTACTGTTTATACACTCTCTTCCCGAACAAACACGTGGAGTGATACAATTGCAAACAAAACTGAGCAGTAAACACTGGAAGTACCCGCTTATTTGATATGAGAACTATTGTACCCGCTTATTTGATATGAGAATATTGCTAAAATTTGAACTTTAGTTTTAGGAATACAACATCGTCATATTCTCTGAGGTAAACATCACCACTTGTTTTAGTTTGGAGAGTTTTTGAGTAGTTTTCCGCTTGCAATGCAGCTTTGCGATAGGGGTACTTACGGTTTCCATTCTTTAATTTGTACGATGCTAATAACGACAATTAAATAATGTATTGTTTTAAAAAAAATACTCTATGTGCCTCTATGATTTTTGGATGAACAATCCCTTTAATTAATGATAGTCAAAACGTTTCTCGTTCTATTGTCAAAAAAGTTGTTTATTAGAGCTCAGTGTCTGTCAGTATCGACAGCACTTTACAAAAAAAGCATGCAGGCTAACTTCAAACAGTTGATACACAGTTAACAAATTGACATAATTCATTCAAAGTTGTTTGTATTGCCACCTCGTTTTCAAAACCAGAGAGAATCAGGTGTCAGATGATATTTTGTTCAATATCATGTCACAAAGTGTTTTGAGACCTGCCCTCACGTGACCAGAAGTGTTTTGGGTCTGTGTTCCGATGCAGTGTCGAATGGTGTCGAAGCGATCAGAACATCGAAATATCGAACATGTGTGCATAGTAGCCCATCACTAATCGAGACATTGTTCCCGACAGTGTGTAAAAATGACCGGAATGGGCCATCACTCCTTTCCAATATACATATATATTTTTTAAATACATCCATGTATTGTCCCGGGTACAGCGAGTTCTACTTCGTGAAGCTTTGCCCATAGGGCAAAAAAAAGTTTAATACGCAGACGGTGATTTTTGACAGTGTGCCGGTGTAACGAGATGGACACGGCCGTGGATACGCACACACTTTGTTGACCTGTCTCTCGTCTAAGGAGAGGACTCCCTTGGGGAGGACGGGACTGAGGGAGATGTGACCAGCCCAGTTACGGCTCCGCCCACATCTGGAACTGCCTATACCCGCTCGGCTGAGCGGACGTGGGACGTTTCAGCTTCCTCTTCCTCTTCTTCGGAGGAGGAGGAGGTTGCTCCCAGGAGGGAGGTGGGCGTGTCCTCCGTGGCTGTGAAGGACCAGTTCTTCACTGCCATCTCAGTAGCAGCACGGCAGCTTAACAGTGCCTGCGGCTGAGGAGGGGGTTGACATTTTAGAGTTTTTGTTCTACACCGAGTAAAGGCCCGTGAGGTTCCTTCTCTGCGTAAGTACGCAGAGGAGGCGTGGGGGGCTCCTTTCATGACACGCGGCTCGGGGAAGTCTCACCTAGCCTTCACCGCGGTGGAGGGCAGGTTGGAGACGTTGGCTAAGAGCATTCCCCCACTGGAGGAAGCCCTGGTTGAGTCCCCTGGTGCCGAACCTTGGCACGCCCAGCCCTGCCGTCCGTCAAGGACCGCTTTTCGGCCAGCTTGGTGGAGAATCAGTTTGCCCTGTTGGTGCAGTCTCTGGCGGCCTGCAACAATGTGGGTCTCCTGGCAGCATCAGTGGCATGGCTCATGGAAGGTCACACTTCGTGGCTATCCTGAAGCTGACGCAGGCCAATTCCCTGTTGGTCGGCAGGGTGATGGCCATGTCAGTGGTGCAGGTCAGGCACCTTTGGCTGGCTCTGATGTCTTTGAAGGAGCCTGAGAAGGTGCCCATCCTGAACGCTCCGCTACAGGAGGATGCGCTGTTCGGCGCTGCGGTAACAGAGGCTCTTGTGCGCCAGAAGCAGCGCAGAGAGGAGAGTAGCAGGTTGGGGCCACTGTTGCCGGTTCCTACTTCCTCTGCGGGTCTGCATGGTCCTTCTGAGGCTTCGGGTCTCAGAAGCCTGGGGGTCAACTTCGCCGATGCCACAAACAGCGTCAGGCCAGGGCGGCTGGCGCTTCTTGGGACTCAGGTTGTCCGGCGCAGTGCGATGGGCCGGACCCTCGCCTCCCACGACCTTCTCCTCCTGCTTGCCGACTGAACGAGGGCAGCCGGAAGGCTCCTCCATTCAAGAAGCGTCACACTTGATGTTTTGGGGGGGGAGTGTCCCTCGGATGCTTCCCCACCATGTGTGAGTTTGGTGGGGGGCTCCTCTGGTCCGATGTGTGGTTTGAACCTTATTTATTGGTGAGTGAGCCTTTATCGCAGACACCAGTGGCTAGTACGGCTAGGGCTGGTGAGCGGTCTCCTCACCATCGGTCTCTGACTGAGGGCGCTGGTCTCTGACTCCATGAGTCTGTGGCTTCCCCTCCTACTGCCGCCAAGGTGGCTGGTGGGCGCGGGGGCCCGGGCAGGTGTAAGTGGGACGGCGTGGTACGCCCCACGCGGCCTACCACTTTGTCAGGCGACGTGTATGTTACTGCACGCTCGGCTAGAGACTCTATCCCCTTGGTTATGGGTGTAGCCAGGAGGGGGATGGATGGCTCGGCACAGACGGCACAGATGTCTTCTCCCTTTCGAGGTGGCCCCGCCAGGGGCGGGATGGCTGTTCGTGTTGGTCGGGGCGGCAGACATGTACAATCAGTGGTTAGCCACAGCACCTCAGCTTCACGCTCACCCACTCTCTCTTTTTTACTCAGAGTGGCGTCTGCTGTGTATCGGGAGACTGAAGTGGGGTATGCGACTTGCTTATATAGCTGAGGACGGTGTCCGCGGGCAAGTCGGATTTGCATTAGTAGTACAGTGGGGAGAACAAGTATTTGATACACTGCTGATTTTGCAGGTTCTCTGAGAGACGGAATCTATTTGATACATCAGAAAAGCAGTACTTAATATTTGGTACAGAAACCTTTGCAATTACAGAGGTCATACATTTCCTGTAGTTCTCGACCAGGTTTGCACAAAGTGCAGCAGGGATTTTTGCCCACTCCTCCATACAGACCTTCTCCAGATCCTTCAGGTTTCGGGGCTGTCGCTGGGCAATACGGACTTTCAGCTCCCTCAAAAGATTTTCTATTGGGTTCAGGTCTGGAGACTGGCTAGGCCACTCCAGGACCTTGAGATGCTTCTTACGGAGCCACTCCTTAGTTGCCCTGGCTGTGTGTTTCGGGTCATTGTCATGTTGGAAGAACCAGCCACGACCCATCTTCAATGCTCTTACTGAGGGAAGGAGGTAGTTGGCCCAAGATCTCGCGATACATGGCCCCATCCATCCTCCCCTCAATACGGTGCAGTCATCCTATCCCCTTTGCAGGAAAGCTTCCCCAAAGAATGATGTTTCCACCTCCATGCTTCACGGTTGGAATGGTGTTTTTGGTGTTGTATTCATCCTTCTTCTCCAAACACGGCAAGTGGATTTTAAACATAAAAGCTCGATTTTTGTCTCATCAGACCACATGACCTTCTCCCATTCTTCCTCTGGATCCTCCAGATGGCCATTGGCAAACTTGAGACGGGCCTGGACATGCGCTGGCTTGAGCAGGGGGACCTTGCGTGCGCTTCAGGATTGCAATCCATGACGGCATAATGTGTTACTGATGATTTTCTTTGAGACTGTGGTCCCAGCTCTCTTCAGGTCATTGACCAGGTCCTGCCGTGTAGTTCTGGGCTGATCCCTCACCTTCCTCATGATCATTGATTGACCGTCAGCTTGAACTTCTTCCATTTTCTAATAATTGCGCCAACAGTTGTTGCCATCTCACCAAGCTGCTTGCCTATTGCCCTGTAGCCCATCCCAGCCTTGTGCAGGTCTACAATTTTATCCCCGATGTCCTTACACAGCTCTCTGGTCTTGGCCATTGTGGAGATGTTGGAGTCCGTTTGATTGAGTGTGTGGACAGGTGTCTTTTATACAGGTAACGAGTTCAAACAGTTGCAGTTGATACAGGTAATGAGTCAAGAACAGGAGGGCTTCTTATAGAAAAACTGACAGGTCAGTGAGAATTCTTACTGGTTAGTAGGTGATCAAATACTTATGTCATACCATAAAAGGCAAATAAATTATTTCAAAGTCATACAATGATCTTCTGGATTTTTGTTTTAGATTCCATCTCTCACAATTGAAGTGTACCTATGATAAAAATTACAGACCTCTGTAAGTAGGAAAACCTGCAAAATCACCAGTGTATCAAATTCTTGTTCTCCCCACTTGTATGAGTTGTCAACTGGTCGATGGTGGGCAATGGAAGACGACTGTGTTTTGCCCGCCAAGTGGGCATTCTTATATGTCATGGCGACACATGAAAACTATCAATACCATTGTGAAAAGTCAAGTACACCATTGAAAAGCTTTATTTTTCTTCATATTTGGAAACCTAGATATCTAAGAAAAATCCCAAACACTGGAAGAATAAATAGTACATGCTGTCTCATCATATTAAGGACAAGAGCTGCCCGGAAAATGCTTATAATAGCCTCCAAGAACCAGAAGAAAACATTGAGGGATCCAAAGGCCTGTCGTGCCACAATCAATTTGAATGTATGTGTCAATATGTTTCAGAAAGAGACTTCACAATCTTGGTTACATGGGAGGTCAGAAAACAAGAAGCCTCTGCTCTCAAAAGGAATATCATGACACGACTGATGTTTTACCAGACAACACACTTGTGTTCCAAAACTACTAGAACAATGTTCTCTGGACAGATGAGTCAAAGGTGAAGCTGTTTGGCTGCAGTGACAGATTGATGCCATGTTTGGCGAAAAGGAAATTATGTTGGTCTGTTTGATGCCTTAGTGTCAACTATGAATTCCATTTTGTACCAGAGAATTCTTGAGGAGAATATGAGGACATCTTTCAAAAAGCTGAACTGAATGTGGCCAAACAAAGCAGAACAAAGTGACAACAAATGACCAAAAAAACTAAATGGGGGATGATGGAATCCTTTTACAGTCATCATAATCAATGTTTATGTTCATTCAGCTCCAGAAAATAATTTGGCTTCAGTCTTTTAGTTGCCGTTGTATCATAATTTATTCTTCTTGATTTTTGATGTTTCTTGGTTGTCCTGGAGACAGGATGTGATTTTTACACCATCTTTTTATTCCCAAAGACGCAGCCATCTCAGCTTTCAAAAACTCATTATCATACCTCCGCAAGCACATAGAGGTAAGGTGAGCGATCTGGCTTGCGCTACTTAGCCAGCTAAATCCTATTATTATAGCTATCTTCTTTTTTATTACATTTTTTTGTTATTGAACAAGTACAAGTACAGTACCTTGAAATGCAGTATATTCTAATGATTATGTAGTATTCTAGCTAACTTACAACATTTAATAACACCACAGCTTGTTAGTATATTTGTATTAGTGGTTCATTGGGCTTGACATGAACTTTATTATTTAGTACTGCACTTTAGTTAGCAGCAACATACTCAGTCTATTTTGCTCGATTTTTGTTAACATTGCAACTAAGCCTCCTGCTAACCAGGAGGCTTTGTCATGTGGTCAGTCATTCTATCCAAGACCTGACTTACTAATAACAAATATTTAATTGACAAGATGTATTGAGCGTTACTACACAAGATAAATATTTTTACCAGTAACATATATAATGGTCTTAATTTGCAAGAATCTTATAAACATGAAAACTCACAATAACCAGGTTGCATTAGTGTGCATGCCCTTAAACTATACTTTGTAAAAGCACTTTTTGATTTTGTTGCAGAACTCAGTCTTTTCGGGTAGGAGTCTATTAGGATGCCACATCTTGACGTGGCAATATTTGTCCACTCTGCTTTGCAAAAGTGCTCCAAATCTGTGAGATTGCGAGGACATTTTCTTCCCTATTCAGATCACCCCACAGATGTTCAACTGGATTCAGGTCTGGGCCGTTCCAAAACCTTAATCGTTTTCTGGTGAAGCTATGCGTTTGTAGATTTGGATGTGTGCTTTGGGTCGTTGTCGTGCTGAAAGGTGAATATCAACTTCAGCTTTCTAATGGAAACCTGAAGGTTTTGTGCCAAAATTGCCTGGTATTTTGAATTGTTCATAATTCCCTCCACCCTAACTAAGGCCCCTGTTCCAGCTGAAGAAAAACATCCCCAAAGCATACTGATGCCACCACCATGCTTCACTGTGGGTATGGTGTTCTTTGGGTGATCGTGCAGTGTTGTTTCTGCACCAAACCTACTTTTTGGAATCATGGCCAAAATGTTCAACCTTGGTTTCATCAGGCCATAACACATTTTCCCACGTGCTTTTGGAAGACTTGATGTTTGTTTTTGCAAACTTCAGCCAGGCTGTCTTTCCACCCTACCCTAGAACAGCTGCACTTTATTTGTGATTGAACAGAGTTACTTTAAATGATGTCAGTTGTGTAATGACTTCTATTTAACATGAGTTTGAATGTTATTGGTTAATTCTGAACACATTATAGGTCACATTTAAAGTCGAAAATGTTCTGACATGAATTATCTTTGTCTCATTCTTTTATATCACAAAAAATCTGGCATTTTAACAGGGATGTGTAGAATTTTTATATCCACTGTAGGAATTGCAACCATTTTCACGCGCAGTCCCCTTATTTCAGGGGCTCAATAGAATCGGACAAATTAACACAATGTGATGTCTCCCTCCAGCTCACGTCCACGAACAAAGCTCTTGTTTCCGTTCCCATGAACGCACCCCACTCTCCCATTGACCTGAACACACGCCAGTCTTCAGATCGCAATCACCAGCATTCTAATCACCTGTTAACCCACGTGTGTCATGTTAGCGCCATTATTTAGTTTGGTTCAGTTCGCATTACTCTTGATGAGATATTGTTTATTTTCACCCACAACTCTGCTAAGCTTGTTAGAATTGCCCTATTTGTGTTCCAACCCATTTCTACCCTTTCTGTCTAGATTCTGTTTGTAGCCTTATCATTTCCAAGCTCTCGATATACCAGTCAGTTTTCGTTCCTACCCTCACCTACGGTCATGAAGGTTGGGTCATGACAGAAAGAACTAGATCGTGGGTACACGCGACTGAAATGAGATTTCTCAGTGGCTGGCGTCTCCCTTAGAGATAGGGTGAGCAGCTGATTCATCCATGAGGAACTCAGAGTAGAGCCGCTGCTCCTTTGCATTGAAAGGAGCCAGTTGAGGTGGTTTGGGCATCTGGTAAGGATGCCCCCAGGACGTCTCCCTAGGGAGGTGTTCCAGGCACATCCAGCTGGGAGGAGACCTCTGCTTAGGCCCAGGACTTGGAGCAGAGATTATATTTCAACACTGGCCTGGGAACACCTCGGGATCCCCCAGTCAGACCTGGCAAATGTAGCTCGGGTAAGGGAAGTTTGGGGTCCCCTGCTGGAGCTGCTGCCCCCGCGACCCGACAACGGATAAACGGATGAAGATGAAGATTTTGGACTCTTAATATGCTCATTCGGCACAACCAGAAGAGGACTGGTCACCCCTCTGAGCCTGGTTTTTCTCTAGGTTTCTTCCTACATTTCAGCCATTTTAGGGAGATTTCCTAGCCACTGAAATTCAACACTACTGTTGTTTGGTCAGTGTAAAAGCACTTTGTGACAACTTCTGATGTAAAAATTCATTTGATTGATTTATTGATAATTTCATTGAGTCATCCATCTACCAACATATGGGTGCATATGGGTTTGTCAATCTGATTCTGTTATTTAATGTAAGTTTATTGAAGTAATAGTCCCGATTCTGTGCTTTTAATGAATGGCCATGTTCCAAAAACACTCTCTCATGGTCTCGTTCAGGTGCTGCAGCCACGTCTATTGCTCACCAGTGCATAACATTCAGCCCTGGGGGAGCAGCCCTACATTAATGCTCATCATTTTGGAATGGGATGTCCAACAAGATCATATTCAGTAGGTGTGATGGTCAGGTGTCCACATACTTTTGGGCATATTGTGTATATCAATAACCACTGGTTATTGGGCCAGCTTGGTGGTGTCTATGTTTCTGTAACCATCATTCATGCGCATAGGCCCCTTGAAGGAATGTTTATACATGCAAAAAATGTTTTGGGCAAATGGTGATGAGCCCAGAACGGGACTCATCTAGTCTAAGGAAAAACAGTTTTATTGCTTTAATAATCAGCACAACAATTTTCAGTTGTGTTATCAGAACAATTTGAGGTTATTTTAATGAAGAAAAAAAAATCAATCACCTCAAACTTTAAAAGGTAGTGTATTTTGTAGCAACAATAATCAGTGTAATAACCAGAGCTGGTTAGGCGATTGAATAGCATTTTCCTTAAGTGTCAAGTGTCCTTGATAGTGAGGTTGTTTTGACAATTGAGCTTACTTTTCAACATTGGTACTCAGGTATGTGAACACATAGGAACCTTAAACTTGTGAATCTGTATACTTCAGTGATTCTTCAGTGATTCGGCCCTGAAGGGTTTGTTCTACAGGTTTCCGCTCAGTTCCCATCCCATCTAGGATCCAGCCACATAAAACCAAGTATAAAATAAGGATCATGGTTATGTTTCTTCATTGCCAAACGGGGTGTTGGTATTGGTGCTATAGCAACCTCTTCTTTCCCACAAGGTCACAGACAGACTGGATCTCATTATTGGTCCCCTTTTCAAAACTGGGTTACAAACACAATGACAATCACCCGCCATCCTTCAGGATCTCGTCAATGGCTGCCTGAGATTAATTTCTCTCCCTCATCTTATTTTTTAGTCTTCGTTTCTACATACAGAGGCTAAATGTCAAGCATGCCTGACTCCTTCTAGTGACACATCCATTCCAGCAGATAATTACCATAAGGGAATTGATGCTTTAGTGTGCAGAGGGGAATTTAATTTACTCTGACATCCCACAGCATAATACATTCCAAAAGAAAGAGTTTTTCACTTTCCAATTGACTTTTTAGATAAATGTGAATATTTAACGTGATTACTGGTCTTGAACGTCTTTGACTTATTAAGGTGTTGAAACCAATTAAAGGCTACATGCTGTTTGTGCTTCCAGATTTGAAGCTGTGAATACTGCTTAAAGATCCATGAAATAAGAAACAGACTGAATCTTTTGTTCATTAGCTTATTGGTTATAGTGATGCAGTTATTATAACAAAATGGAGTTAATGATATTTAATTACACCAACATGCCATACAAAATGTTGTGGAACCAACTGAAAGTTAGGATTGTCTTTGGTGTATTTTGTCTGGACTATAATGATCATTATGTTTATGAAAGTCACTGAGAAATAAATATTGCTATGAATAATTTGGTAGCACTAGAGACCTGCATTTGTGATGATTTCTAACTGATTAAATAATGTAATTTTCTTGCATAAACATGTACGAGAATTTCAATTGACTTATAATAAGGCTTATACATATAATGCCTCTAAATTAAGGATATTTTAAAGGATCTTGTATAGTTTTTTATTTATTTTTATAATATATACCCATATTCATTACACATTTTTCAGTATATTATGACCTCATAGCAATGGTTTATACCTGTCATATTCAAATTTCAGACCCCTTCACTTTCGCTGCTTTTTTGTGTTAAAAATTTCATTTAATAATTGAATAAAAGTACTTTTATTGTGTGACCATGTTTTTTGAGATTTGTGACAATTTATTGAAAATGAAAAACTGAAAAAATAGTATTTAGGTCCTTTACAATGATTCTTTGTATTGAGGTCAGACGCATCCTGTGTCTTTTGATCATCCTTGAAATGCCTCCAATACATGACTGGATATAGACACCTGTCTATATAAGGTCCCACATTTGTAGTGCATGTCAAAGCAAAAACCAAGCCATTAAGTCCAAGTAATTCACCATAGACTTCAGAGATCTGTATAGAGGCAAAGCTCTGGAGAAGCTTCTAAAAAAGTAAAGCATAGAGTTGGCCGCCTGGCAAGACTAACTAAGTAACTGGACAAGAAAGGCCTTGGTCAGGGAGGTGACCAAGAACCCAATGTCCATTAACAAAGCATTAAAGTTTCTCTGCAAAGATGGGAGAATCTGCCAGAAGTAAAACCATCTTGGCAGCACTCTATTAAGCAAGTCTTTATGGTAGAATGTTTAGATGGAAACCACTTCTGACAGCAAAATATAATTATTTGGCCTGTATGTCAAATGTTTTCACCTGGTGAAAATAAGGTATCGATCACCCCCAATCTGGCTAATACCATCCCTACTGTGAAGCATGGTGGTGCATGCATCCAGAATGCACAGGACCTCAGACTGGGGTGAATTTGAATATTTCAGCAATATTTCCTTTGTACACAGACAAGACAACGCGGGAGTGGCTTTGGGACAAATTGGTAAATGTTGTTGAGCGACCCAGCCAAAGCCCAGACATGAACCCATTAAGCATGTGTGTGGAGATCTTAAGATAACAGTTTACAGACATGCCCTCTGACAGCTTGAGAGCAGCTGCCAAAATACGGGAAGAGTGGGAGAAACTGCCTAAATACAGGTTTAAAGCTTGTGACGTTATACTGATTGCTTATTGCTGCCAAACTATTGAATAAATGTTCTGAATACTTATGTACATGAGATATTTCCGTTTGTCTTTTCAATAGGTAGGCAGAAAAAATATCTTCAGCATTATTGGTCTTTTTGTTTAGATTGATAGCAAAAGAACTTCTACAAGTTATGAATTCAACATAGCGAAGGCAACTGAAAACTTTACGAAGGCGCTGTATTTTGAGTATTAAAATAGTGGTGATGGTCAAGAAACAAAATTGTGCTAACTGTCATAAAGTGGAAGAGAAACAACCCCACATAATGACTGAGAAGATCTGCTGTGTCACTGGGATAAGTGATATCTCTAAGGCTGGGAAGACCATGCTCCTCTGCTGGTCTTGATTGGAGTGTGCGTTGTGCTGAGTCACGCCTGTGCTCCAGGATTCCCTCTGGCTGGCCTCAGGTCAGGTGGGCCTTAGTGTGCCCTCAACGCCCTAATGCCACAATCACACAACTCTATTTATTGGCCCTGCGTTTACAGTCAGTTCCTAAGCTGTACTGTAGCTGAAAGTAACCAACCTTGAAAAAAGGCTGGATGAAGCCTCTTTGAAAAAGGTTGTTGTAATCCATTCTGTCATGTGGAAACAACAGACCAAAAACCAACTCCTGCTAAAAGTTCCTCTTTTGCACCATGACCAAACCAACTGCCTGTGAATGTTGTGCTACTTTTGAGATAAGAGCTGCCTTCCTCTGTAGGTGGTTCTGTTATCCAAAACAGCAGCATCTTCACAGATAACACCACAGAGAAATGGAATAATGGGAAAACCACCACTTTTGTCATTGCATACTTGTAGCATAGATTCACTCTACCAGAAACTTCATTTAAGATATAATGATAAAAACATGGCAGACAAAATGAGCCCATTTGTTTGAGTAAAATAGGTATTACTCATAATTTATTGACTGTTTCTATCAATATTAATCCAAGAATGTTATTGCTTTGAATAATTTGTGGAAATAACCTATTTTTGCGTGAAATACTGCACTAGGCCAACTTGCTCATAACAAGTTTGTTTTTTAAAATGTGCATTTCACCGACTACTTAGAATTCTAAGCAAAATAAGAAAAGTTAATAGGTCCTAAATTATGTTGGCTGAAATGCTGCTACTCTGTTGGCAGATCTGTAATTCAGTGCTCTAGAATAAAATGCAATTACATAGTAGTGACATGAATAAGAAGGTAGGGGGATTGGTGAAGAGAGAGGTAACAAAGATAGATAGAACTTTATTCATCCCCTATGTCAAATTCATAGTATTACAACAGCTCCTCACATTAAAGCAATATTATGCAACAAAAACAATAAAAAACTATATAAACAGCATATACATATAAACCTATATAAACCAGCACTGTGCTAGCTCCAAGTATACAATAAATAAATATCTAAAGAAATAAAAAAATATAAAATGTATGTCTTTAAGTATTATTCTACACTGCCCAGACTACCTAAGGAGAGATGTTTGAAGTGATCCTAAACAAAGGTGCAGTGGATTTATTGAAGATAATAACTTAGCACATAGACAGTGTAAATGTAACAGTAAAGATAGGATGCTTACTCTCAAGGTTTATTTCATGTTTTTCCGCTTTTCCCTTTACTTCCTATTTTTCCAATCACAAGATTACTGGCACGCAAGTAAAATGTGACTTCAAGACCACGGTAATAGAATCTCTAGAATATTTTTCTCTTTTAAACAAACACCTGCCACCTCAAAGGGCCGGTTAACTGAAAATATGGGAAAACAATGGGAAATCATGAGTGACATTTTAGGCACAAAGCTCACATTCCCAAAATATCTTTGAAATATTGATTAATGAGAGGATTAAATAGTATAGGGTTAGGATTACGGAGGAAATTACATGGATTTGTGGTTACTTTCATTTTAGGGGAGGGATGAGACTTGTTTACAATAGCTGTGGGATGTTATCAATTTAAATTGCCAGAATGTATGTCTAAAAAGCATATAGCCAACACATTGGTGTTTTAATTGCAGTGTAGCTATTAAAGCATGCCAGAACAGGTGACAGAGGGGGAGCTGCCCATATGCAAGTGAGGAGTCCTATCCCTTCTCTACGAAATAAATAAATAAATAAACAATGAATCGTCCAGTCTCCTGTGCGGCTCATCCTATCTCATGCATGGCTGCCAGTAATGGTCTACTGGGTGTCAGCTTTTATTGGCACGATACAAAGCAAGTGCCAAGGGTTGCTGCATCGACTCCCCGAGCAGACTCGGTCTCTGGATAAAAGCAAGCAAAATGCCTTGGTCGAGCACAGAAACATTGAAATGTTAGGCTGGAAAGAGGAAGTACAGTGGAGAGGGGAGGGACCGAGGGCAGAGTTCCATGGGGCTGCCGCGGCGCTTCGAACTTCAGCACATGGAGCTGGGGAGAGTTGGAAGAACTTCATACTGCAAACTCAAGGAATAGCAGGTAGGCTGTTGTAACTTACACGATTCTTGTTAAGTTAAAAGAATCTTAAGTTCGTATTACGTATTTCTAAATAGTAAGTAAGGGCCTTAATTTAAAAAAATGAACTATGTAGCGGATTGGAAAACATTGTCCTGAAGTCTGGTGCAGGTGCGCGAGCTGCTGAGATCCTGTGACGCGCGTTGTATGTAGTAGTCTAGCGCAAGTATCTGATTTGACCAAGTCAAAGAAAATGGGAAATTGAACTGTACAATAAATAATATTCAATGTATTTTCTTAGGAAAAATCATTTAGTATTTTCCCGAAATTCCCTTTTTGAGAATTGTCACAATTTCTTGACATTTACAAGAATATACTTATTGACATAAAAATAAACCGATGATAATAATCTAAAATAAGATCATAAACCGGCATTTACGTTATTTCAAGGTTTTCCCTAGACTTCTTTCACTTTTCGAGACAGATCGGCACCTGTTGCAACCTGGCGCATCCAAATGAATAGCCTATCTGAAGTTGACTATTTTACTTCCTGTCCTTCAAGCTATAGATCTTTTCGTAAGTCCACTCTCTTCAATAAAAATGTAACCAGTTAATTTGAAAATAAACATGTTTCAGTGTTTAAAAGCGCCTTAATAAAAGCGCTGGAATTAAATGACAGTCATTACTATAGGCTGACTACAGGATTAAAAAACATGTTTCTGTTACAGGAAAAAAACACACACTCAAAATTTCCTTTTCAAAATGCCCAAGACAGTCTCAATCATTGGTTGATCTGATACAAACCTGACATGTGTGTTTATAGTATTGGTGGGCAGGACTCAAGTTGCCAAATTCTTAACATGTTGCGAAACCGACAATCAAACCATAGAATAATAATTTTCAAAGAAATATAGAGGATATACGCACAGAATACGTTCCATATACTTCTGTGCTCTGGAACAAAATTCTACAAACTTCAAGAGTAGGCTATTATATTCCATGTAAAACTATAAAAATGAACTTCAAGATCATAATCAATTAAAATAATTAATTTGGGAACGAGAAATAAAGTAGCACCATATCATCATTGCATTGTCTAGTTTTTGTTAGCAGATAGAAAATACATATTAGCATTTTTTTATTTGTTGTCTGTATTCTGCCAATATTCACTTGGTCAACCTCTGTATTTGGTATTGATAATATACTTACGAGATAAAAGATTGTCTAAGTCACATTGTTAGGGCATTTGAAATTGATAGTGGTTATCTATCCATTAAAAGTGGGCACAAGCCACACACACACATACACACGCACTTTATGAATATATGTGAATTACTCTTAGTAAACTTAACAATGAATTGCTCTCCACCTAATTGCATAAGAACATGTACAGTATATGATTGCTCTATTTGAGAAGTCTTGAAATACTACAAATACTGTACATGCTTGGGGACACACCAGCTTCCTGGTTGTTAGCAAACAGAAGAACAGGGCAGATTATTGAAAATGTTCTTACTGAATAATAGTGTAATGTGTCAGAAAGCAAATAAACACCCCATAAAGAAACACATTTCAATTGACAACTGTAATCATTGTAACTTTAACCCTCATACTAGGTGCCAAAATATCAGCTCAGTAAGATAATTATCTTTCTACTTAACATTTCATTTAATGCTAATGATTAAAATGTAAACATTTAGAAGAAGATTGCTTTGACAGTTTACCATATTCCGTGGTTAAGTTTAGTAGGGCATGGTTCCCCAAATGTTAGGTTGGGAAACACAGGTGGGTCTATGTTAAGGACTGAGCGAGTTTTTGCACAAAACATTGTTTTCTTGATATTGGAATGGATTAGGTGGGTGGGTGTCTGTATTCAACCTATCATGTAAATCAAGCTGATTACATTGTAGGAATAAAACAAAACGCAACAGCTAATATACACACTTTCTTGTTAAAATTATTATTTTTGTGTGCTGTATGTCAGAAGAAATTATGTGCAGAAACAAATTTAAATGTTTTATACCATCTTGAGTCAAACTTGTACTTTTCATTGAAAACATTTCCAGCTGGGTATTATGGCATTATTTTTTTAATGTTCTGTTAAGCATAGTTATTAGACTCTTTCACCATAAAATGTGTGAATGTTTTGTAATGTTGATAATATTCCCAAATTTAAAGACAATTCAGTTACTAAATATTGATTTACAATTCAGTACAAAACGCTGTCCGCTTTAACTTCCTCCCAGTATCCAAAGTGTGCTGGTGTGGTCCACAATGGCTGTTTAACTGTTTGACTTGTTCAGTCCCCACCCTGCTCCCAGTCATATGCTTCTACACACAGATCCTCCACCCTGCCCACTAGCTCTTATATACATACACACATCCTTGCATTAGGAATAAGGGGTTTGGGCACCCAGAGCATTCCTCCTGCCTCTCCACTATGTAAGTGCACTCAGGCCCATTACCAGTGTTCCTGCCCTAAATGGGGCCATTAGTATCCTATTTTCATATTGGAATATAGAGTGTTGTCAGTCTGAAGGAAACCTTGGGAAACACACCATTTAATGAGAATCATGATACAGACATATATACTCTGTATATTTAAATATTTTTCATTCACAAATGTTTTTTGTTTAAAATGAAAAGCTACCCATAGACATTGAAAAAACATTTTTTTTTAAATGCACCAAATGTTTTTATTTTGTTGAATTTAACATCAGGCATGTTGCTGAATGTTTGAACAGTGTCATGTCGGGTGAACATTCAACTTCCTGAACTTTTTCATACACCTTGCTCTTTACATGCCTACACAACTGGGTTGTGGTTGAACATGGGAATGCATTTCTCACTTCTGTCAAAGGCCCCCACCAACACCATCAGTGTTTCCCTTCGCACCATCTGCCCAGGAAAAAAAAGGCACACGAGAATACCGCCACCCCCTCCCTACCTCCATACTCCAGATGCTAAAGAACGATGGCGCGTGGTCTTTTATTGACACACTGGCACGCAACACCCACTGCATTCGCGGTGACACGTCTTCTGCACCGATGACCTCTGACCTTCCTACACCCCCCTCCCTCGGGTCCTGGGTGACTGTTGGTTGTGGAACCTCGAACTCGCCTTGTCTATGCGTTGCAACAGCAGCCGGCGCTGCTTGGTGGCTTCCCACTATTTGTTCCAAAAGTGTGGAGCCATCTGTCAGTAAAACAGGAAGGCCTAGGTTCCCCTTCTCCCTTAGGCTCGCTTCGCTATTTTAGGGAGCTTCACTTCTCCCTGTGTGGCTGGCTCGGCCGGGCAAGCGGCTCCACCAAGGGCCTTCTTGAAGTGGCGGAGCTTGGGCCGAGGCTGTTGTGCCCATCTGCTGCAGGCTTGAGGGGGATGCATTATTAATGGGGCCACTCGCACTAGTGACTCTTCAGATATGTAGCTGGCCCAGGCCAGGAGATGTGCTCCTCTTCTTCTTGACTAAAATTGCCTCCTCTTGCGCGAGATGAACTTACTTTAGCTGCCCCGCTGGCCTCCTCCTTCACCTTCCTCTATCTCTCTGTCTCCGGTTCTCTGTCTTTACTTTCGCTCTTCGGCCCACTCCCTGTCTGTCCTGGTTCCCTTCCCGCTCATTCTATCTCCCCCTTCACACTCTTTCTTTTTGGTCCGCATCTGCCTTCTCTTCCTCTGTCTGTCTCATATGTCCGTTCCTCTCTGCATCCCTCAATGTCTCTCTCTCTCGCCCTCTCTCTTATTTTTCGCTTCTCTCTTTGTTTCTGATTGGGGATTGCCTTGCACACATTCACGCCGTGCCGCGCTCAGTGATGCATGCTCAATAAATTAGTGTGAACACGAGTGCCGATCAGCTGGGCACGGCAAACAGCCGCAACGTCGGTGACCTAGGGCCAGTTAATTTTCTGCTTAATTTTGCGGCAGTCAGTTTGCATTTTTGGATGATTACGTGGCAGGAAATTAACAATAAATAACAAATGTGGTGTGAAAGCCCCTTCCCTGGCAACCCCCACAGCCGTTGCCCATCACAGCCTGAGCCACTTTCTCAACCCGCCCTCTCTATCAGTCTAGTAATGAAAATGTCTGTAATTCTTTGTAGTGTAATGTGGCGGGACAGTGGTGAATCTCTGGCAGTGACAAGAGTGATCTTGCCGGGGTGACGGAGTTCTACAGAGAAAGGTCACCGCTTTAGTCGGCTGTGGTCTTTTGAGACATTGTGTTTCTCAAACCTTGCCGAGCTGTTGATTACATTTAAACACCTCCATGTCTCTATCCCATTAGAATACCTGCACCGAATGGAGAGTGAGCAGGCACAGGAGATGTCTCAGATGCCAGGTAGGAGCCTCTATTTTCAGGCCATAGAGGGGACGATGCTCCAAGCCCGACCATGTGGCACAATCACAGCACCTGTAATGGATTATAGATCATTACATATTTAATGGTAAAGAGGAACCACGTTCTGGAGTGAATAACCTTTTTGTTCCTTTGGTTTCCCCTTCTCAGGCAGGGATAGCCCCCCTCAGAATGACGTGTCTGAGGAGAATGATGAGTCCATGCCTGTCCCTGAGGACCTGTCAGCCAGCTCCAATCTACAGCACAATAACCGAGGGGAGAAAGGAGCCATGGGTGAGTTATGGGTCATATGAGGTTCTGCCACGTACGTTACACTGAACCACCTACCCAAAGGCTGGTAACTAGTCAGGCTCTGATGCCTAGACCAGAATTGCCATCCAAACTTCATATGTGCACTAAAAACCCTCCGTATCCCCTGAGGCACAAAAGAAGTCGTAAACTACTGTTGTTAGTAATAATAATAAAAATAACAATGATTTAAAAATTGCAGTTATAGTAATTTAAACATAAATGTCACAAATGCATTACATCTACCTACATCCAAACAGCAAAAGCTCAAACCCCTTAGTTTTACAACAGAAAAAGAAACCAGAACTGGAGAACTAAACAAATGTTTTAATAACTTTCTTGATATATAATATGACATTTTTGTATTAGTATTGTAATCAGTCATTGCAACATAAAACTAAAAATTCCTTAGATCCATTTATTACAAGCAATCTAGCTCTTAATCCAACTGAGTCCTTTTGAACATGTCATCTTGATGCATTTAGGTCATTGGCAGAAAATATTTGACATTTCTCTGATCCGTCTCATAAAGAGCAAAGCCTTAAGGAATGGTTAATGTGGCCTTGATATTGAGGATAGAACTAGATCAATCCTGGGAATACCATGGACTATTAGCATTAGTGGATGTACAAGTTTATTGAATCTCGGGACATGATTTAGATATCAAAAGCCACCAGGCAGCATGTTAATGGTGTTTTGTAATCATCATTTTTCAACTTCCTGAGAACATTTGTGAAAAACCTAGCAGTAACTTGCATGAACTATTGCTACAATAAAAAAAATCTGTTTCTATTAATAGTGGTATAAAATTGGAATCCATATTAGTTCCAGAGTGCTATATGGTGAAGTTTCCCATTGTGCTGTGAAGCTGCACTTAGGCAAAAAACAAGATGTCAGAGCAGAGGAAACTGAAATAGGATGTGCAAGAGTTTCCTAAGAAGAACTTGCCATCAGGCAGTTTCAACACTATAGGAGATAAAGTGTTCAGGAGTTGAGACAAGCTCAGAAATCAGCTTTGCACATAATGCATCACACCACCGCACGTCCAAAAACACCTGCAAACACACGCCCGCTTTCACTTCAACTGTCAAGGTTTTAACTCGGCAGCGATCACAAAACACTCCAACCATCACCCCTGTGCCATATTTTACTACACAAATAGGATACTCGTGTCATTCACCAGGAATGTATTGTAACTGACCTACTAACCATGAAGTATACGTCTATCGAAGGTCACTTAGTCAATGTCAACATTTGTTGAGGAGCAGTAATCCTAAGAAATTTTGAAGTTTTAATTTCCTGTAGCTACAATACCAAGGTTAATACATGAAGCACAAACTGATTCATTTTCTGAAGCATTATGTTAACTGACATGCTGTATTGTGCTGATGTTTTTTCCTTGAATTCTCTTATTCCTCTTAATTATGTTAGAGCTGATGAGCCAGGTACGCTCCTGTGGTTGAACCCAGTCAGCCATGAGTTTCTCCATATGACTGTCTTTGTTGCTTAGCCTATGATTAGTCATTTTACTTACTGGATTTTACATATTATGAAAAACCACTAAAAACCGACTAAAATCTTAACTCATGCATTATGGGAACTAACATAGAGATAGCAATCAGACATTTTAAATATTTACACTTTTGTTATAACGAAATGAATATATCTGGGAATGTCTTTGAAGACATTAATTAATAGTGATTTCAGGGTGTTTCTTCTAATTCACATACAATGAGAGCATCATAGAATATTTTAGGTGTTTTCTTTTAAGGATGTAATTTCTTTATCTGGTCTTATAGTATTTTAAAATACAGGAAGAGGTCCTGAATCAGGAGAGGGGTCGGCATAATCATAAACAACAGTGTGTAAGTTAGGTTGTGTGTGTGTGTGTGTGTTTGTGTGAATGTGTGCGTTCTGTATGGGTTTGTTCATATGTATGTCTTCGAGTGTGAGTGAATATACGTTTCTGTGTAGCTCTACACTCCCTGAAGATCTAATCATCAGTGTGAGAGGAAGTGACTGTTATATCTATGCACTGCATCACTGGCTTTCTGATAAACCCCAAATGCATCAGGGAGTTATAATTATCTGTCAGGATCATGTGGTACAAAGACTATCGGTCTGCAAGGTGCATGACTATATAACTGAGACATCGAGGCAGAAAGAAAAGCAGAGGCCCTGAAAGCCAGTTTTCCATACACTTTCCAATGCTAACTTACATTTGCTTTATGCAGCTTCTTTGGGTTCATCCTACACAGCCTTCACCATATGATTCAACAAGCACAAAAAGTATTCCTCTTACGTGGGGAGTGCAAGACACGTCCCCACACAAGTATGCATTACACTTTGCCTAGAAAAGTAGACAAATGAATTGCAGCCATACAGATTTATATTGTAACAGTGTCTAGTGAGAGGATTTCTCTTTATGTATGTAATGAGACATGGGGCTATTCAGTATTCACTAATACAACAATTTATAGTTGTATTATTTGAGTTGCAAAAAGTAAAGTTGCAATCGTTTTTGGTGTCCATTAACAACACTGACACACTCAGTAAACTCAGGTCTAGCAGGGCGTCTATTTCATGTAGCTCACATGTGGTTGGTTACACAGCCCAGCAAGCTCACACGCTATTTTCATCAGCCAGTGAGAAAAGCAGCACATTTACAGGAACCTCCAACAGGCTCTTTTTACTTCCACTCTGCATATGAGCCAACATCAATGGTTTGTTATCAGTTATCTACATTTCCTATGAATTCTTTCTAGTTCTGTCTGGGGAGTACCTAGTGAATTTATAAATGTATTTGTTGATTTCAAAACAAAGTGAATAAGTTGAGTTTTGTCAAGAAACATCTCTGGAAAGATTCTTGTGTTTCAGTGATTAACGTTTTTGTAGATCCGCTAACCCAGTCTCATAGCTGTTGAAAACATCACTGACCCCAACAATACATAGGGAACTACTATTGCTGTGCAGCAGCTTCTCTGGGATAAATGGGGAAGTTGTGACTAAATTGGGGATGGGAAGAGGAGCTTTTACTTGATGTCTGTTTTACTCATATTCCGATTTTCTCATTTTGGGAAGCAAATGCCTAATCACACAGGGAAGGACAAACAGAGAGATAAATAGAACAATAAAAAACAACAATAAAACAACAACAGTGTATACTTAGGTCCGTCTCTCAAGGTCAGCACTCGACATTTGAGTCAAATGAACAATAAATATTCCAATATAAATTATCATTGTAGGACTAAAAGTCTCTAAAGGATGTGGTCCTAACATTTCAATATTTTACAACTGTTAGATGTTAGATGCTTTCTCACTCTGAAAAAAGCAAATGTGTGAAATTTCATTTAATGTGAAATAAAGGTGATTTGGATGTTTAAAAAAGCTAAACATTCTCACACATTCCTATAGAGGTATCCATAGATGTGTAGGTAGCAATGGCTAAAATTAGCCACCAGGCAGCATGTTAATGTGTAATGGTTGTTTAAAGAAAACTGAAACATTATTTAGAGGTTATCCTTGCCCGTTGTCTATTTTCAAGGTGAGGAAACATCATGTTGTCAAATGGTGAACATTCTCGTATAACTCAGCAGCTGTGGTTAGTGGGACTATGCTTTTCACATTTATCAGTGCCTCTCTGTCAGTAGTAGTCTTTGCCCTTCAGCTTTCATCTAACTAGATTCCTTTGTGCCGGGTGTGCCATTTGTATAGGCGTGTGGTTTGGGTTCTCATCTAGTCGGCTCAGCGGAAAGACATATAGACTGTGTCCACTCACAACGTCAAGCAACAGTCAAACAGAGAAACACAGGTTTACGGTTTTCAAGGAAAATGCAACATTTTGTGTCAGTGCTGTGCAATATTTTCTCAGGTAGCATACTATAACTGTTTTAAACATAATTTGTCAATTGTCTTCAAGGTGGTTTCTCCTTTTAAAATTTGAGTTATTATTAAGGTACTGTATACCAGTTTCAGATTTTAACCAACACCTCTAACTCGGTTGATAATGTAGATCTGAGAGCAACAGAAATTCTCTTCAGAGTTCTCATCACAGTGATTTTTGCGCTCTCACTTACTGGATGAATCATGCTTTATGGGAGCTTGTTCCCTTAAAGTGTAACAAGTATCCCGCAAAATAAATGTTTCAGTTACACTGTTTTACAATTCCTTGTCTGTGCTTCCCTTTCTGTCACTTCTCCTTAATTCTTGGTATTTCAGTTAGGCAGGCCTTGTTTCTAAAGCTTCCCCTTTTTCCCTATAGATTCCTATATTTCATTATTTCCACTTCTTCCTCTTCGGGTGTACAAACAAGGTAGACACATGAGGAAATCAGCCACCATAGCATGCAAACCAGTAACCACAGCAAATAATGTAAGTGTTAGCAAGGTTATGTGTTGAAAAAGTCAATTCCAAAGAGACATAAATCATCAAGGAACCAATAACGCTTACTACACTCCATGACATGATAAACCTGCAAGAGACTGTCGGCCCTTTTCCTTATACATAAGCTTCCTTTGCACTTGTGCTTACTTATGTAAGTGGACTGAAATTAAGGTTTAAAAATGCTTTACGAAGATTGATTTTCATTCCATATTTGGCATAAAAAGCCATCGAAAATACAAATAACAGATATGCCTATAAAGCTATTAATTTAACATATTTTGGCATTACAATCCAGTTTCACTTTTTCAAACATCTAAAATGGCTTTTTTGGGGTTATTGTTTTCATTGTAAAAGAACTATCTGTTCAGATAGTGTTTACTTCTTTGGGGTATGTGTGTGTTTTTACCATAGACTGCTGGTCTGGTTTACACCGCTCCCGTCCCTCGTTTCACACGGTTTCCTGTGTCTCTGTTTCCTGTTTATCTTGCTGTAATTTTCAAAGAAGTGTGATGAAGAGAGATGCAGTATGAGTTTCCCCATCTCCATTAGCAAAACTGTTCAAAGAAAGACATATTATCCATCTGTTATGTTTGATCTGGAACAATGATCACAAAAATTATCCACGGCAAATTAGTTCAAAAGTGATGTCCTAGTGTGCTCAGCAAATCAAGTCGAATTGAGATCGCTGCACAGTAAGTGCTTATTTAAATACTCTCACTCCATGAACTATCACTACCAGGAGTTAACTGGAGGTGAGGGATGCTCTCACAGATACATGTTTATGGACTACCAATCACATATGGTCCGAGAGATTCCAAAATGGGGTGAAATAGTCATATAGGAATGTACTCATATTTCTACACAGTCAGGTAGGCTATAGTCCCCGAAAAACATGCTCCTATTCTAAACAGTGGCCCACTGCCCTCTTTTCCAGCCTGTAACATTAAAGTTGAGGCTCGCAGTGACGAGGAGAATGGGCTCACCTTTGACATGATGATGAATGGCGAGGAGGAGGAGGAGTGTGCGGAAGACTTGCGCGTGCTCGATGCCTCGGGGGCCAAAGTGAACGGCTCCCATGCATCCCCCGACAGCAAGGGCCCCTACTCCTCGGCCGGGGGTATCCGCCTGCCCAACGGGAAACTCAAGTGCGATATCTGTGGGATAGTTTGCATTGGCCCCAATGTGCTGATGGTGCACAAGCGAAGCCACACTGGTAAGCCATACGCGATATCCATCGCCCTTACTTTGCACCCACGCTCACTGGTAGCCTTTCTGAGAAGATCATGTGTATGTGGAGTGGAGGTTTTCTTCATCCTGATAGTACATCTTCACTTGAGACACTGAGAGCAGCAAACGGGACCGTTGGCTTAACGTTGACTTACTCAAAATTTGCCAATAGAGTTGTAGGCCACAGTACAAGCAACTGAGGGTTTACGTTATTTTACAGTCTGACACGGACATGTTATTCAGTTAGAATGTGGAATAAAATTCTTAGCACCAAAGTATCTTCTTAGTAGGTCGAGGGCAATGCAGCAATTGATTACTTGTTGTGTAAACATAACTTCATATGCAATTGGACTGAACAGATGAGCTTAATATGAACAGTGCGTGTGTTAGTTATTACATTTAATTCGTTTTTTTTTATTTGGATATTGAAGGAGCTTTCATTGGTTGTATTAGCCAAATGGGTTTCAGCGGCATCTATTCCCATAGTTAATGTACTATTGTCATTATGTTGGTCTGTATTACATATACAGTAGTTTAACATATTGAACTGTAAGCGTTGTATGTAATGTGTTACAGATAGTTTCTAGATATTTTGTCTGGGAGATTCTGAGGAAGCCACAATAAAAATATTTAATTACATTGTATTTGTCATATCCACTGAATACAACAGATATAGACCCTACTGTAAAATGTTTACTTCCAAGCCCTATCCCAACTTTGGCAAAAATATTTTGGGAACGAAGACAATGAGAAAAAAAATAACACAGTATAATGTGAAGTGGATCAGGAACTATTTGTTGTGTTGTATGATTAAAAAGTTAGATGAATATAGTCCCTAAACATGCTCTTATATCACAGTTGAAAAACAGGATATCTGCAGCAATTAAATGGAATCTCCGCAAAATAGCAATTATCTGAGTATTAAAAGTTTTTCAAAATTTTAAATTGATATTCTATTGTAATGAACCCGATGCAGTGGGGGGGAACACTTTTCAAAAAGGCACTTGACTGCTGAGCTTTAGAAACTAATGAAACCCAAAATGGAAGAAAGGAACACTAGACTAATGTAAATGCAAAAGAACGTATAATAAAAGATATAATGAAGTGCCTCCTATTTACATAGAAAATATTCTGTGGTGAGTCTCGGCTCCTGAAATGCATTTTTAATGAGTTTCCTTTTTTCTATATTTTTGCTGCTTCACTGGGGACTCTTATTTTATGTGGGCCTTTCGAGAAAAAAAGACATATTAAAACCTCACAGAATGCCACAACACACGGTGAGGCTGGATATTGGTTTATTCCAGAATCGCTGATCAGGAAGACTGGCTCTCAACACAAAGTGTTTCCTTTGCTTTATTCAAATGAGTTCGAATTTGCATTGTGATGGGCCGCTCTTATTTTAGAGACGAAGAGGAGGGGGGAAAAATGAGATTCTCAGATCAAATTGACCTAGGCACTGGTGCATTACAAAACTGGCAGCCAGAGTGTGAAAGGCTCTTGTTCGATCAGAGTGGCGGTCGGCTCCCTGGTGCAGGGCCAGGGAGAGCACAGAGAAATGGAGTGACACTCCGCTCTCAAACCCTCCTAGGCTGGTTGATTGAGCTTTGCTTCCAGTTCCATCATCTGCTATGTTCTAGAGCTTGGGAGTGTTGTAGTACATTGACCTCTATGCTCACATCCGCAGCGGTGCTATTGAGGACGCTTTAAATCTTGTCCTCGCGTAGCTGACTTCAGACAATGGCTTTATACCTGGCCTGTTAATGTCTGCAGACAGGCTGTTCCTGTTGTAGCTGGGGTGACATTGGTGCGAATCAAAAACTGTTATAAACTGATCCAAACGACCAACCTTGTTCATGTCAAACATATAAATCCATTCATATGGACCTACGCTGAACATTGTGAGTCATGAATGGTCAAATTAATCTTTGCCTTTTACCCTTGAGCATAGTATTTAACCCTTATTACTTCTATAAGTGGCTGTGCGTAAGAGCCTCTGCTGAACGACTGAAACGTAATGCAGTCAGTGGTCGTGGTTTGCCTGTCCCACACACCAATAATACTTATATTCAAGAAATTAGTGCTTGTTAGTAAAAATGTATCCAAACTTGCAATTTCGAATTAGCAATATAGCAATTGTGTATCATGTGCTAATTCGTATTATTTAAGTGGCAGTTTCTCCTCTGTGATGGCCCTAACCGCCTGCTGTGTGATGTGTCTTCCCCAGGAGAGCGTCCGTTCCAGTGCAGCCAATGCGGGGCTTCTTTCACCCAGAAAGGCAACCTGCTGCGCCACATAAAGCTCCACTCGGGAGAGAAGCCCTTCAAGTGTCACCTGTGCAACTATGCCTGCCGTAGGAGGGACGCCCTCAGTGGACACTTGCGAACCCACTCCGGTGAGTCTGGCGAGAGCAGTACTTATCAGATGGAACAGTGAAAGAACACTTGCCCTGTATTCAGTACAATGGATGTCTTGTTTTAGTGTGGAGATGGGAACCATACAAGAAAACTCAAAATAAATGATTATGATACCATTACATCTATCATGTCATTGAAACATGGGATCAAGTCTATTGAAGAATGGGAAGGAATATCACCATCATAACTCAAACTCCTACACCACTTGTGATATGGTCTTTACTATGGATGGACTTCTCATGTGTGCTTGAACATTGTTCTCAGTGCGTTGCTGTTAATTCTCACCTCTGTATTAATGTCACTTTATGCAGTCGGAAAACCCCACAAGTGTGCCTACTGTGGGCGGAGCTACAAGCAGCGGAGCTCTCTGGAGGAGCACAAGGAGCGGTGTCACAACTATCTCCAGTGTATGGGGCTGCAGAATAGCATCTACACAGGTTAGTTTGTGTCTGTCTCTCACCTCCTCCCCCACTGCTGACTTATTTCGTACTGTAGCCAACAACTCATCCTTTAAGGCTTTCTCTGATACAAACATAATTGTACCACCCAAACTTGAAACAATACTCCTATCAGGTCAGGCTCCATTTTAGAACATTCAACTGCAGAATACATTTTGTTTTTCTATCGGATTTAAGGTTTTTGTCATGTATTGGACATGTTGCTTTATCTGTCTCTGTTGACCAAAAGGGAAAGCAATTTACATTATTGTCACACTTTATAAAAACAATTTATTTAGTGGTCAAATAGAGTGGCAGCTGATTTTTGTATAGGCCTTGGTCACTCAAGGAACCATAAATAAGAGATATACTTTAAAAAAGTGATTTGATAGTTCTGCAAAAGTCTAATAATAATTTAATGAATTAAGAACCTGGCTTAAAGTAAAATTAACGTGAGATAATGTGGCTTATACCAACTTATAAAATACATCTTATGCGTTAAAACCATTGAAGGTGGATGTACATATAGCCTACTGAAATATCAGAATTAGGAACTGGTCAGTGAGTGTAGATGCTCTAAGAGAGGAGGTCGATCATTCCACTTTGCGTAGTCAGGCTGGCCCATGTTTACCAACATTCTGCATATAATAGCACCCTCATTGTTGCAACCATTATTAAGAACTCGCAGTCAGGGGTGCTTTTGCTAATATTTGCACATCCTGTTATACAATCAATGGTTACAGTTATTTGATCAGGTCAAGTTTTACTACTTTGATTCTGAAACCTACTTTTCTGTCTTGCTTTCCAGTAGTAAAGGAAGAAAGCAACCAGAATGAGCAGAGGGAAGACTTAAGCCAGATGGGATCTGACAGAACCCTGGTGCTAGACAGACTAGCTAATAATGTAGCCAAGCGTAAGAGTACTATGCCACAGAAGTTTGTGGGTAAGGGATCCTGTCTGCTTCCTTTATATAACGATGTACATGTAACTGTTACCACAGGGACATATGTTCCCGATTTTCCAGTTGTGTATTTCAAGTGGATGCATTCTCACCTTTGCGCTGCAGAACAGACTATTTGATAAAACATTGTATATTCAGCATGCCCCTTGTGCCGGGAATCATTACAACAACGCTCAATCTTCGTTTGAGTTTAATCTATTTTAAGAGATTATTTCAGCATGAAAAATATTGAAAACTTCCAGAAAAACAGCAAATAATCAGCCAGACACACAAGGACCGGAATATTTCAGATGAGGAGACTCATCAATTAATAGAAGTAAAACCTTGACAAATGAATTGACAAGGGCCACTAGTGCTTGGCATGTTAGATACCCGAAGTCGGAACATTTTTCAATTTGAATTGTGACCCTCTCTTGTTTTCTCTTCCTAACCATCAGGTGAGAAACGACTATCAGACCTCTCCTTTGAAGGCGGCCAGGGGGAACTGATGCAGCCTCACGTCATTGACCAGGCCATTAACAGTGCCATCAACTACCTGGGCGCTGAGTCTCTGCGACCGCTCATCCAGACCTCCCCTACCTCTTCAGACGTGGGGGTTATGAGCTCCATGTATCCCGTCCACAAGCCCCCCTCAGAGGGACAAGGAGCGGGAGGCCACGGCCTGTCGGCCAAGGACAGTGCGGCCGAGAACCTGCTACTGCTTGCCAAGTCCAAGTCGGCCTCCAGTGAGAAGGACGGCTCCCCCAGCAACAGCGGCCACGATTCCACCGACACGGAGAGCAACAACGAGGAGAGGGCAGGCGGCGGTGCACCAGGCCTCATCTACCTGACCAACCACATCACGTCTGGGGCACGTAACGGCGCGCTGCCCCTGGTGAAGGACGAGCAGCAGCGACAATACGAGGCCATGCGAGCCAGCATGGAGATGGCCTCGGAGGGCTTCAAAGTGCTAAGCGGAGATGGGGAGCAGGTGAGGTGTTATCGCTGTGAACACTGCCGCATCCTCTTCCTAGACCATGTTATGTACACCATCCACATGGGCTGCCACGGCTTTCGAGACCCCTTCGAGTGTAACCTCTGCGGCCATCGCAGTCCGGACCGATACGAATTTTCATCACACATGACCCGAGGGGAGCACCGCTTCTGAGTTGACCGCAGAGCATCCAGTCACTCATGAACACGTATATGTATTAGTGCATACACATACGTGAACACACACACACACAGCCTCTGTACGTCCCTCCACTTTTTGGAAGTGGTGATTTTTATACATTGCCAAGAAACTGCATGTTTGAAGAACAAAGTACAAGACTCTTAGGTTGTTTTCACATATTCAGGAGGGACATAATGGAAATCTCCATCTGCTTGTTTGAAAACATAATGTCTGAAAAGAACTCTTCAGTAAACAGAATGAACAAAATGTTTTGCCTCAGCAATAAGTATTGTGTGGCATAATGCATTGTTTTAGGCCTTCATGTTTAGGACTTGCAAACCAGCATTGCAGAATTTACATTGCTCTTTTCCACATGGTCAAATTTGGATAAAACCCTACTACTACTACTACTACTACCAGTGAGACCTTTCGTTTTGGGAATGGGATGGATATTGTAAATAAAGACAATACATTCAAATGGCATTTAAATTGTCAATACAAATATGTAATTCTGGACAACAACCTATCTTTCCCCTCTAGCGAATTCATATGGCTTGGGAAAACACAATTAAAACCATTATACTAATACATTTCAATACCCAAAGGAGATTTTTCTCTTTATTGTATTTAAATGTAACAGTTTATTTGAAGTCTCTTTTTGTTTTTATATAAACTTTTTATATATTATTTATGCCATGAACACGTACGTGCATCTGTTGCTTTTTGTAATTTATTACAGTTGGTGTTGTTTTCCTGTTTGATTTTTTTTACTTCAAACATTCCCTACATTTTATACAAAAGTGATAGATGGATTTGAGTTGAATAAATGACTGAACGCTAGTATTATTTACTGAAATATATTTTTCTTTGATATAAAGTATGGATGACATTCTGTTTTGTTCCAGCTATTTACTTGGGTGGCAGAGAAAATTATGTTCTGAATTTGGATTTAACTTAAAGCACTCATATATCATGCTTGCAAAATATCAATAAAGAATATTTTACATGAACAAAGCAATGATAATTTATTTATTTTTATAGAAAGATTAACCAGAATCTTCAATATGGCACATTTATTTATTGGAAGTTGTGGAACGTTTATTTTCAGTATTACAGTGGTTACAGAAATGACACCATAATAAAGTTATAAACTCTCTGAGAACAAAAGCGATTGAACATATATTCAAACAGAACACATTTCTATTTCAACATACATTCATTAAAAGACCATGTCCCTGAAAGCACTTATAGTTTTGTTGTAGCAGAGAACAGAATGTTCTCATTGGGGTGATTTCCAGGATACAGATCAAGACTAGTACAGGAGAAAAATAAATTCCCATGGAGAATTTATATTGAGCTTCATTTATATTCCTGGACTAAATATGGGACTTGGAAAGTATGGGTATATAATAGGTTTTCAATTCACACATTTTCAATGTTGTACTATGTATTTTCTGAATTGAAGTCTTCACCATACTCAAATTGGTCATACATTTTGCATTAATTTTGTTTGCAGACATTTGACCACACATTGATTCAAAATATTTTTACAGTGAAATATAATCACTCTAGATACATTTCCAGAGTAATTACCAAAAGTTGTCCCTGTTTTTCTTTTAACACATAGTAAATCTAACAGCAAAACATGCAAGACTCCTGAAATGTTTTCGAAATGTACCTTTTAATGCAATATGCAACAATAACGATAAACTTGCTGTTTTCACACTGGGCAAAACACTAGAACTAGCCATTGAAATGTACTGACTATCAAATGTGTGTTCTTTTCATCCCATGTGCAAAGAAAATAAATGTGCATACTTTTGAGAATTACAACATATAGGTATACTGTGATATAAAGACACTTAATGTTTAGCAGGTACTAGTTTGAATCAAGTAGATGTTCTTACTGTTTTAAGACTGAAGAACTTAAGTATGCTCAGAGGGCAGTTGTTCATCACATGTATGTCTGTATTGTAATAACGCACAGTATTGTATAGTTTGGTACTTACTGTATTTGAATGATGCCATGTGGCTCAGTTTATAAGAGCATGAAACTAGAAGCAGCAAAGTAGTGGGTTCACATTGTGATCACATGGATCAATTTGTTTCCCTTTGGATAAAATGTTGTCCCTATGGATAAAGGTGTCTGCTTTACAGATGAAAGTTATTAATTTGTGGTATAACACTTTTGTAGAATCATATCAAAGGTAATGTGACAGATTGAAAGGTGATTACATAAAGTAACTTTGCACTGTAATTTTAAACACTAATCTTGGTTAAAAAGACGACTAGGAATTTTGGTTGTCCCTATTCAATGAAAATGTGCTTAGAGTTTTGAAACAGCCATTTTGATTATACATTTGGAGCTTTGTGCTTACAGCTGTGAAAAATGTACCAACATTTTGTGAAATAGCACTTATGGAATAAAAAACTAAAACTATTCCTGAAATATAAACACAATGTATTTTTTCCAGAAACGATTTTATACAAATCTGAACATTACAATAGTTTTCTAGCATATTTTTTATGAAACAATTTACATGTTATTTTATAAATAAATCTATGAAAGAAACAGTAAGAATTTTTTTTTGCCCTTTAGAACCGACTAAGCAAAGCAAAAAAACGTAAAAAAATTATCCAGCATGTTTGAGTGAGCAATCCTCAATTCATTCATTGCCAAACCATACTGCCATAATAAGAATGATGCAAAGATAGAAATATTGAAATGTGATTGGACTTCCTCAAACTGAACTAAATCATTATGTTGAAAATATGCCAGTCATTCAAAATGTAGCTGCTACTTGTCAAGGAAAAACAAACAGAATGATTGACATTCATATTCCTGGAGAAAATATATACTATTTTCCAAAAGAAAACATTTAATTTGTGCCGAATAAATGAATACTTAATGTACTTATTAGCTACTTTGTAAAAATTTGTATTCCAATATGGTTTTGCTAAAGTATCCTATCAGGCTCAGGCAACTATTTTCATAGGTTTCCAATAATTGGAATAGGAAATTCAATTATTTAAAAAAAATCACATGACCTCTGAGCAGTGTGGAAACAACATTATTTCAAAGACATCAGAGTTGATTATTTGCTATAGTTAACAAAGTCCTACAAGATCTGGAGTACTCGGAATTGTGGAAATGCAAGGCAGGGTACTGAACACTAGAAAACAGAAGTCCAGCACAGCTGATGCCCTGAGAGGTAAACAGTGATTACACACAAAGTACCAGACAGGACTTATAATAGAAAGAAAAGCAGGGAGCAAAGATTCAGTGTTGACCACAGAAAACAGATGAATGCTAAGAATCAGACATACAAAGGGCCACAGAGAAGATTTAGATGAAAGATGTTATAGAAAGCACTCTAAGATAACACTGAGTGAAATCTATAGTGTGGGAGAACAAGAGTTCTGGACAACAAGCTCGCTAGAATACAGAGGATGGGGCAGTTGAGCATCAGGCTGGGGCCAGGGCTCAGAGGACCAGGTCTAGCCGCCTGGAGAGGAATGGCCCGGCCGAGGAGCTCATCAGGGCTGTGCAGCAACAGCGGCGTCTCTTCCAGATGGCTGCTATGTGATTCTGCGGAAACGGGAAGCAGCTGCGGCCAGCACCGAAGCCCCCACCACGCTTCACTGGGACCTAACAGGGGAGGGAGGAAATTTGCATGAGAGGGATTATCTGGCCAACACACTATACCCCTGCCAAAATCCCAAATCTCACTTCCCCTTTCGGACAGTTTACTGAAATAGGTCTACTTTACCACTTAAGAAACCAAGTGAACTATCCCATTAGGGAGGATCCTATTTGACTGAGCCAGATTTAGCATGCCCAGAAGTCACGTCTGTTAATCTTACGACTGGAGAGAAAGGCAACCATCCATGGACTGCAAATGATACACCGGTGTTCAAAGGTTTTGACCACCAGCATGGACCATTGGGTGGACTTGGTCAAAACTCAAACTGGGTGAAAGAGCATGAACAACCCAGTTCTCAGACCTGTTTGGGCCAGGGACCAGTTTTGTAATACCAAATTCAACAGGGAACTCCTCATAATTAGAACTTAATTTGAAATGAATAAAGACAGACAGGCTTACTATGAATTCAGCTGTGAACATTGGGGAAAATGAATATTTTAAAAGCTATTTTCAAGCTGATTTCTTGCAATTCTACACATTTCGCCATGAAGCAGAGGGAAAACTGCAGTGATAAAGCAGAAAGCAAATCAATCACTTTCTGCTTTAAAAAGCTGTACAAGGAATACAGGAATTATGTTAAAACCTTGATTGGGGGAAAGTGCACACCAATGTCATTTGATATCACTATTGTACAACATCCTGTAAATTGATTCCACAGATCATTTTACCAGAATCTGTTTAATATGTTAGTTAACAAAAACCATTATAGAATGATCTGGCAGAGACTGTGTCATCCGGGTCCTCAGACCACAGTCTGAGAAACATTGATCTAGCAATTGTCCTTAATAGCGTAGTACTTTAAAAGAAACCCATAACGCAACACAACATTCCTAGAAATAAAAACTGGTTTAAGACACATAATGGAGTTAACATTAATCTTGGTGTCAAGAAACTGTATCTACGGTCCTAGCACCAGAGGAATTCTGGGCATCTGTCCTGGTCCAGCTGTGGGGAGCCCTGCTGTTCTGACAAGCTTCCACCACCCCTCAGGGATATGCTCACCACTTGCATTGCTGGCTAATTTTACAAAGTTTCAATACTGTGGCCAACCCCTGAACTCTGAAATATTAATCAGCAACTTGACAAAAAGATGAAAAATACATGAAACCCTTTTTTCATGGTCTTCCAGTTTTTCAGACTGTTTCATGAAAATTACATGACAATTTCATTTGATCTGGGCACAATCTATAATTGTCTCCTTCTTGACCAGTGGCAAACAGCATCCAGAAAGGCATTCACCGAACTTAAAAGAACATCAACTACATTCAAAACCTCTGATGGGTTCCTTGGGCATCTGGAGGGCTAGAACTTGGCAGAGAGGACTGAAGGTTGGGCTTACGAGGAGGACAGTGTAGCTATAGGTGCAACCTGACCGATCAGGACACAGTGATTTGGGGATCATGAAGTCTTACACAAAGATGAAATGACAGTTTTCCTGTTTTGTTAGGTACTAGCTTCATAGCACATGGTCTCCGTGACAGGAAGAGGCCACACAAGGGTGGGAAAGCCTTCTTCACAAGACCAGGACACTCTGGGTTAGTCAACTTCCCCTAGCCATGGTTGGCACATCCATTGCTTAAGATATTTCAGGAACAGTATGGATTCTGATTGAGAATGTTAGATGAAAACTTTATAGAATAAAGATGCACAAAGAATGGGAAAATAACAGACCCAAATTAGCAAGACTTGATGAGATGTGAAACTGAAAGCAGATGTAGACCAGCATTCATTTGCTCTGGATAAACAGGTAGCTAGCTTATGGAGTGAAAAAGGAACATTTCCACATGACTCGTCCTCAGAAAAAAATGATTTGCCACATTTCCGCTCTGTTACAAAGGAACAACTCATTGCAGTGCAATGCTGTTGGAGAAAATGTAGCAACTTTATTAAGCATGTAAATACTTACACCAACGTTCTATCAGGGCAAATCCAAGTTAGGAAAAACAATTCCCATTTGGTAATAAATACAAAACAGTTGGTACATAGGCCTAATCAATGTTTAAAAAGTCATTTTATGGTTTAGTCCGACACAGGAAAATCTAAAAGATTTAAATGCAAGGTGGTTCATTTAAGTCCAATGCAACAGCCCACATTCCCCTGCTGTGTCTTAAAGACCGCAACCAAAAGTTTTGTTCCACACCTCGTAGAGCTCCAGGTCTTTGACTGAGACACTGGGCCTCACGACCCTCAGGGCCTCTTGGAAGTCACGGTGGAGGATGGGCCGCACTTGGTCAGGGGTGATGGTGGCAATGTCACTGAGCTGGATGCTCCGAATGGGGCCTAGTGCTGCCTCACGACACAGACCGGTCATATCGGCACCAGAGAAGCCCACTGTCCCTGTGACCACGCTCTCCAGCTCATCCTCCCCCAGCTGACTCTTCTCACGGGCCATGAGCTTTGAAACGATCTGCCGTCGTGCATCTGCTTCTGGGAGGGGAATGTAGAGGCGTTTCGCGAGGCGGCGCCGGGCCGCCTCGTCAATTTCCTGAGGGCGGTTGGTTGCCCCAACTACTAGGATGCGGTCATCAGCCGAGGTGGTTGCCCCATCCAGCTGAACCAGGAACTCTGTCTTAATCCGCCTTGACGAATCGTGCTCGCCGTCCGTGCGCTGGGACAGCAGGGAGTCGATCTCGTCGATGAAAATGACGGCCGGCTGGTTGCAGCGGGCGATGGCAAAGAGGGCTCTCACCATCTTCTCTCCCTCCCCCACCCACTTTGATGTGAGGGATGAGGCGCTGATGCTGAAGAAGGTGGCCCCTGACTGGCAAGCGATGCACTTCCCAATCAGCGTTTTCCCTGTCCCCGGGGGCCCGAACAGGAGGATGCCTTTGGGTGGACCGCGGAGGCCAGTGAAGATATCTGGCCGGAGCATAGGCCACACCACAATCTCCTTGATGGTAGCTTTGGCAAAATCCAGACCTGCGATGTCATCCCAGGCTACAGGTGGACCGTGGTCCATAATTTCACTCATGATCAGCTCGATGATCTTGGGTTCAAAGTTTTTCAGACACGCGTCCACTGGCGGAGACTCCAGGACGCCGTCGCTACCAGACCCATTTGCCTCATCCTCCTGCCTCGGCATCGGGGACACAAATTTGGAAAAGGTCCCCCGTGGCCTGTTGGCCCCCAGGGACTTTTTAGTGGCACCCACTAAAGTGGATGCCATCCCAGGGGCCTGTGGGTTTCTCTGGGGCTGGCGGGAGTGCTTCTTCTGTTGATCCATAGAAAACTGCTCTCGGGCCGTTTTAAAGTTAGTGCTGACACCGCGCGGTTCCTGCCCAGCCTGTCCCCCATATGCCCCACCTCTGCTAGTTTCACCACCGGAGTTGTAGAATGCCTTCCTCTTTGAGGGGTTTGAGTTGAACACCTGTTGACCTGCGGGCCCTGGGTTTATTTGTGGTGGAGCAGAGGAGTGCTGGCTGAATAGAGGCAGTGCCTGTACAGAGGGGCCAATAGAGGGAGGCGGCTGGCTGGGGAAGCCGTCGGGGCCTCTTGGCCTCCCTGCAGCAGTGCCTTGGAAATGACTTGATGTGCTGTTGACCTCAGACGCAGGCCACAACAGCGGGGTGTTGAACAGTGGCTCCGTAGCTCCGAGTCCACTCTGGGCTAACCCCGACAGGGAGCTGCTTCTGCTCTCCTGTCCGACCGTGATGTTAACATCTGCAGGTGCCACCAGGGGCACACCGGCCCCTGCTGCACACCGAACCATGTTCCGCACGCATGGCAGCTCCAGCACGCTCGCAGCGGTCAGGGATGACTTCCATTTGTCGCTGTGGTTCCTCTGACTGCGGGCCAGGTGCAGCGCGCCCTCAGCATAGTTGTTGAGCCCCGTGCGAGGGTCGTCCGAGTCCACCACTGCAGCATAGCGCTCAGAGTAGATCCGAAGCAGGCTGTCCATGCCGGCCAAAGAGAGCTGGGAGTTGGCCCATGCATATTGAATGGCCAGGATGTGTGCCCGATAGGCATCCGCCGTCTGTTCAGGTGTGCAGGAGCCAGATGAAATGTCAAAGGACCTCCTCTGCCATTCGTCCAGGTGTGCGCCACTCATGCTCCAGCCTGTTTGAGGAATGGGGGAAAGGAGTTATTAAAAATGTATGACTCAAGAAGCAGCGCACACACGCACGCACGCACGCACGCGCGCACGCGCGCCTTAGTAAGTTGAAGTGCTCATCACATTGTAACTTTACTCATGTCAACTAGTTAAAACCATACAGAAATGGCACGAGTATGAAGATAGTAAACATCGTTACACTGGCCAAAACGCACCAAAAGTGTCACGTCGGCAGACAGAATGAAGCCCCGGAAATTAACGTTAATTTGTGCCCATAAATTAATATCATTTGCGGTTTTGCCCTTAGACCAGTCCAGCGCGAATGAAAAAATAGCAATTAAAAAAAATACAACATTCAATTGAGGATTGCATTTCATTGAAAGTAACTAAATAACAAACGTCATTATAAACCGACAGCTCGAACCAGGTCTGGGCAGTATGCCCTATAGTACCACAGCAAGCTTGCTAAGAGTTAGCGTGTTGTTACTAGCTACTGTAACTGGTCTAGTTACCAACCTAACTGGTTTGTTAAAAAGATCTCGACTCACCACAGATAAGAAACAAACAGTTGTTGCAGGAGAGACAGCCAAGATTAGTTTTAACACCATAGAAAGTGGTTAACTTTATCAGTATCGCAATGTCAGCTGATACTAGCAGTTGTGCTTCCCGCTTAATATAAATTCAACCTGACGTTTTCGTAGAGGGAGTTTAATTAAACTAACTAGTTACGTAACGGGCTATATGGAATTCTGTCAGTTCTCACTGTCACTAAGACATGTTGTCTTTCCCACGTATATATAAAACATTTCTTCAAACTATTTCTAGTTACAAAAAAAACATAAAACAAAAAATTATACTCTATTATTGAATATGATTAAACTATTTGGATTTTATTTTAAGCCAACTTCGCTACTGGACAGGGCTCGTCACCTGGCTCACACCCGGGAACCAGCCCATTTGCAAAGCGATTACTTTCAACCAATGAAAATTGCTAACCCGGCGCCTATCCAGGCAAGATAATCGAATCCCCTCATAGAATAGGTGACTTGATGGTCTTCTTCTTCGTCATCTTTAACACCATATTGATTGTGCATGCCGCCACCTGCTGTTCGGCATGTTGAGGTCGCTCTTGTCTCAGATCGTGATACAAAAAGAGCTCTCAATAAAATATACTCCATTATCTAATTGATAAGCAAACTTCTATAGGACACGTCCACTTGGCATGAAATGTCTCATGGCCTGTCCGCTCCTACCAATCACCCTTCACTCTTCTCACTGACACTGCATGTCTCCTTCTGTCCTACTCCTTCTGCCCTGATATCTCAACCTGTCTCTCTACCACAGGCCACTTTTGATCCCTAACAACAGGAGCACAACAAAAGTTGATTTTAATCCTGATACAGTCCTTCTTCAGATGCTAACTTTGTACCACATTAAAAACAGTTACTGCTGCAACACAACAATAGGGTACTGGCCAGTTGGCGTGACTCCTACTCAATGCTTGTAACTTACATTTACGCTATGTTTAAGTAATCTAACTGACGCTCTTGTTACATTACATGCTGCATTAAACACCAAACAACCAGACAGATATTGGTTTAGAGCAACCAGATTATAGGAAAACTGATCAAGGGTCAAAACAGAACTGGGATGCCCCTGATTCAAGTACATATTGCCATCTGGTGGTGAAAATACATGCAATACCAGAAAATGTCCATGGTTCTTACAGTTTTAAAATACAGTACATTCAGTTTTTTAAGGATAGCCCCGTAGGTAAGTTCAGTTCCAGTCAATTCAGTCCAATTTGCCATTTAAGATTCAATCTGCACATTCGGTCAAGAGTTACAAACAAAAATAGATCCTTTAGATGGAAAAGGTCTCTTTTCAATCTAAAAGCTTTCGAGTTTTTAATGTGGGGATTTAATTCATCTGGCCTGCGCCTTGGTGGCTGTTTTCGACAGATTCAATTTGTTTTGGAAAGGGGGGGGGGGTTTCTGCTGAGAGCGCAGTCGAAACAGGGAACTGGGAACTTGGAAATGACTGACCATTGACTTACATAAGATCTTTCAAGACAACTGGGAAATCTGAAAACTTTCCGACTGAAAGATTATCGATTTCCTGTATTTGCCAAATTGTTTTTCTGAGTTCACATGCCAGTTTTCCTTTCAAAATAAAAAAAGCTTTACTATCAAAAGCAAAAACAGAATCCTGATCAACCCTCCTACACATGAGCCCAGCTCACCATACTACACATGCTTAATGAAGTCACTTTTATATTGAGTCAACTTTGCTGTTGACTTTTAAACAGGAACCTGTCAACCAAACTCACACTTGGCCCAGTCATGAAACAAATGCATTAAACTTTCACTTAGTTCACAATATGCCTACTACTGGTCAAGAGGGTAGAACTCTATTTTATACATGTCAACAACATCCTGGTTATTGTCATTCATAGGGACACACTTCTATCTTGTGAACCAATTATATAAAAAATTAGAATATATATGGAGAAAAACTATAGGGTTTAAAATATTCAGAAAAACCTGAGGGTAAAAGGATTTGTACAGTTAATGCACAAAAAAATGTATATTCATTTCATCCAGCACTGAGAACAGTATCATTAATGATGGCCCTGTTCAACCGGTAAACACAGTGGTGTAGTAATGTGTAGTAATGCCTGGAATCTTTTTTTCAACATTTTCCAAAAAGGGAAGGTGCCCTCTGTGGGAAAAACTTGGAAAACCTATAACAATAAATCCCATATTGATCGTTCAGGCCAAGCCAAACTGTCCTCTGCAAATAGGTAAAGGAGTTTGTAAACTCAGTCCAAACTTCACAGGTTTGAAGTCTGAAGTAAATGTAGTGCATTTAGTATAGTAAGTGTTTATATATTTTAAGTCAAAGTCTCCAGCTATCCAGAGCTGCCAAGCTAAATAGTGTGCCATGGTGTGGTACATACTGTCCCCACATGTGTGTATCCAGCAATTAAATGAAACATCAAATCAGTGCCTAGTTTGTACTAAAACTCCACCACAAACCCACAGGGACCAGAAACTTCACCTAGCCCAGACACTTGGAAAAATCTGATAGAACTGGACAAATGAGAAGGTGTCCTGTGTTAGTGGGAAGTGAGAATATGACACTCTACCACCCAAACAGCGCTCAAACTTGTATTACTAGTGGGAAAATTGTGTATCTTCTTCAGATTCCACTTTTCTGACATGGTGACGGGCGAAGTAATAACCCTAAAACAGCATTTTGCAACTTTAATTATACAATACAATTCTAAATGAAAAGCAATCTACTCATGGTTTTCGCACACCAAATTGTTAACCAGACTGCCACTCATTAGTCAATAGCATTTACTATTCATTAGAAAATAGTAATTGCTAGATTTTGCAGAAATTGCAGTGGAGAGGATTCAAATCCACCAGCGGCAGGGGTTGTTAGACCATCGGACCACCTAATCCACCAGGGGCAGGGGTTGTTAGACCATCGGACCACCTAATCCACCAGGGGCAGGGGTTGTTAGACCCTCGGACCACCTAATCCACCAGGGGCAGGGGTTGTTAGACCATCGGACCACCTAATCCACCAGGGGCAGGGGTTGTTAGACCATCACCTAATCCACCAGGGGCAGGGGTTGTTAGACCCTCGGACCACCTAATCCACCAGAGGCAGGGGTTGTTAGACCATCGGACCACCTAATCCACCAAAGAGCTTTTCTCAAACCATGTCAATGCTTCCAAATGATGTTAATGACATTACAAACAGGTCATTTCTAACCTCAGATTTGCAACCTCTGACTCTGATTTGCAATAGTCCCAAATGCCACCAAGCTAAACAGGATGTAATATGTCATCCCTAATAGTCCTCTACAAATGTCCAGACTCTGGAGGATGAGGTGTTTTTAAACACAATTTTAAATTAAATCTGTATACTAAAAGGTACAATATGCTGTATAGCCTGTATTTCTTTACCCATCATTTTTTAAATTACTGTCAGCTGGTGGGATACTCAGGCTATTGTACAATGTACAACAGTGCTTACAGTAATTTATACGGACTGGCAGCTGCCTGGCTCATTGGCTGTGTGTATGTACAGAAGGGGACTGAACATCAAATACATTATTTGTCAAGGAGAGGTGTGTGACATCAGATGGAATACTCACTAATAAGCATACTGTGGGATGCATGCACAGTGTTTATAATGATGACATTGAATATTCAAAACAATTACCATACAGTTTGTTATTCAGTACTCATACAAAATTCAGTACTAATTATTATGCGGTTACAGACATATAAAAGTAAAGCCATACAAGTTTACATTAGATATACTTTTTTATATCAAATGTAAAGGGTGAACTCGGGTCACATGACCATCCTATTGAAATTGAACAGCTCCGCTAAAAACACATTGGAAGCAGGGCTGTGCGATAATATATCGTCATTGAGTTTTTTTTTTATTCAATGCTAAAATAACGTAATTGTTGTTGCTAATTTTGCTAATAATTTATTCAGAATAAGAAATTATGTTTCTGGAACTAAGTAAAAACTCAAATCAGGCACTGACCGAAGAGGCTTGAAAGTGGCCGCACACATAGCGTCGGGCACAAGAAACTGGTCCAAAGCAGGGGCAGAGGGCTGGATGTCCAAAGCCACTTCCCCCTTGCAAGGACCTGTCCTACCAGAGACAAGCCGGAATGGCCACCAGATACAGCTTAATAGTGGAAAAAGAAAGGCCCCACTCCAAAAGCTCCAGCAGGAAAGCCAGCCTATCTGCCACAGAACTATGGTACCTCTGTCCAAGACATTAGCCCAATCAGGGAGCGAGACCCGACTGCCTCATGCCAGGAACCGAGCAGCTGAACCATTGGGCGAGGGCCTGAAAGTGTGCCCTGGTCACCGGGAACATGAACCGGGGCCCAGCATCAACCGGAAACCACGGCTTCTTGGGACAACAGGGAGCCACAAGAAGGAGAGACAGACTCTCTGACTGAACCATGGCCAAAAGAGATTGGATAAGAAAGATCGGATGGAATGCATCGAGTCTTTGGCCACTAGTGTGTATATGCATCTACACACAGAAGAGTGCTTGCATCCCCTATTGAAAAGAAAACGGTAGTAAATCAGTATAGATTGAAATTGTTGACAAAATATCATACTTCTTCTTTTCGCATTTCACCATTAATTTATTTCATAATTCATTTTAGAATTGCTTCAAATAAGGCCTGTGTTTGCAAGGCTTCTGAAAATGACAGAAATCTAGTCAGGACAACACGACATCTACATACTTTCTTCAATTAGATGTTCCAAAGAATATCTATGCTTATATTTAGAGAATATTGATAATAGTCAACTTGTTCTTTAGAAATGTACAGAATTTAGAAAATGGAGAAGTGATGTAATCCTACACGAAAAAAATTCATCTATAAATTCCCTATGGAAGAAATTAACGGTGTAAGAACCAAAAGAGACACTTCCAGTTTTGACACAAGGTTTAATGGGGATTATGACTCATGACTCATCAGTCTATGCCAGTATTGGGATATAATACCATATACTACCTTTTCATAAAATTGCATCTTTAAATTATACCACTTCATTGAACATTAAAATCTCTCCATTGTATTCCACAACAAATAGCATGTATGGCTTTTGAGAATGGCCGCTTGAAAGCTTACAAGCCAATAGTACTAGTATCTTACAATCATAGAATGGTCATAAGAATTGAGCCCATGCTAGCGAGACTGCAGATTCACTTTATACTAGCAGGGTGGCCCCTTGCGTAAGCATGTGAAAAATCTAAAATACCATGTTTATGTAGATATGTCTTCAATACGGAACGTGGGGTGTGATACGCGGCCAACACACCACAACTAGAGTTCTTTCTAACCATAATATCCTAGGCACTATGGGCCATTTTTGTGGACAAATATTAAGCCTCGTCCTGGACTAAACACGAAACCAGGCAAGCCTAGTTCAGCCGGCCCACAATAGAACGTGTGGCCTTCTTGAGAATCGAACCCGGGTCACATACATGGAAGGTTGTGTTGTTCAACACTACACCACATATTGTATATTGATGGGTTTCATTACAACGTCTTGTGTTTACCCTGAACAAATCCTCCTTTGACACCGGCCGTTTCAACAGCAAATTGGCCATTTGTGAATGATACTGATACAGTTAAACTGACTAACTTTTCTTACTAAGTTTACCTCCACCACAAATAGCATCTATGAACTGTCTGGTGTTTGCCACTGGCAGTTTTAACAGTGTATTAGCCAGTAAAAGGCTTTACCAGTATCTACTAACTTACTGGAATTCTCAAGAATTGAGCAATTGCTAGCGAGTCTGCCAAAGCTATTTCATTTCATGGCATTTTTTTCCTTCATATAACAATGTACTTTTCTTCTTTCATTTGTGAATGACATTGATGCAATAACTATCAATAAAGGTGGCAATCACTAACATTTTCATCAAGTAAAAGACAAGAAAATCGTAAAATCTATCAGAAATAGACAATATTGTATAAATGTATAGTTTTATTGCGGCCCACAAATAAAATGTCAATAGATACAAACAGGTCTTCCACGTGAGAGGCACTGCCATTAACCACTACTCCACAGAATTATACGTTTCAGCAGTCACTAGACACCATTGAGCTTTATGTTAAACTGACTAACATTTCTCCACCATAGCGTCTATGGTGGCTTTTGCCACTGGCCTTTTTTTACAGCTTATTAGCCAGTTACAGACTTAGTAGTATGTACAAGCTTCCTAGGAATAATCATGAGAATTGAGCAATTGCTGGCGAGACTGAAATGAACTTTTCCATGGCAGAAACACTCACAATATAAACGTAAGAGACATTCTATCTGCATCAGTGTCATGTTAGCAACATTAAAGAAATACTTCTGGGTCACGAAAATTTTGAAGTTTTCAAAACAAAGGAGACCAACGTATTACTACAAAACATTGAAAACAATTCATATTTGATCATAGTTAACAGTAATTTAGATAAAAAGTGGGTATTAAAACACATTCCAAGAGCAAAATTCAGACAATGCCAGTGACTATATAAGGAAAACATATTGCCTCACTGCTCATAAACTATTGAATTTTGCAAATAATTACTCTATCCATGCTTCTGAACATTTCCTACCATACATTCACTGTGGCGTACACAATATTTTTTTCAGTATGAGATTATATGAACTTCATATCCATTGAGTTTTATTGTGGCCAATGTGACGGGTGGAGCAAAATGCGAGCAACAATTGCAACAATTTTTTTGGGCTTTCAATTACTCTATCTACACACCTGAACATTTCCTACAATACATTATTACAATATACACTAAGCAAAGTGGCAAAATAGATTCATTTAATATTATTAAAATCGCGTTATACCGCAGACTTTTATTTAGAAGGCAAAATCCGTAAACTGGACATCTTATTTTTGGTACAGAATCTCTAATGTTGCTAGCATTACGCTACTTCGCCCTTCTACACCAGCTCCACTTACACGGTCCGGCAAAAACACTGCCGGGACACGAAAAATGACATTTCTAAATAAAAGATGCCAATGAATTACTTCACTGATATGAATTTATTAATTATTTTTAGAAAATGTACCTCTGAAAACATTGACAACAATTAATACTTGATCATATTTAAGTCAATTCAATTACAAATTGGTATTAAAACACGTTCCAAGGGCAAAATTCAGACAAGGAGAATAACTGACTATGGAAAAAGATTTCGTACACCGCAGTGAATGTATTGTAGGAAATGTTCAGGAGACTGTAGTGAGGGATTATATTTTTTTAAAATCAAGGGGAACTATGTATTTCCAATTGTTGCTGGCATTTTACTCCACCGAATGTTTTGTGATTCCAGCAATGCCTCTGGTTAAAAGTCAAAGCGGTGAATGTAGATGCTGCACTGAAAAGGCAGGACAGAACATTCTGGAAATTCACTTGCCTGAAGTGATTTAACGTCATGATAATCGTCATAATAACCCCATTTAAAAGTGTGTCTAAATGTTGCATTAATGCCATGATAAGAAAACAATAGGGAATTGAATCTTCTACATTTTTATTAAGGAACATATGTAATTATGTAACTATTGTAGAAATACACATCATTCGTTTTATTGTTGCAGGGTGCTAGCTAGTTAGCTTGCTAAACACGTCAGTGCTATAATTCGACTCATTGGACAAACTACCAAAACAGCAAAATAAAGTGACAGATCTCATAAATACATTATCTGGAGATTGAATAAGGTAGTTGTATATAGCATATATCAGGATGACACCTCTGACCACTGGGTTGGGCCGTTCGCCTTCTTTGATGGAGGCAGACTAAATTGACACAACCCATATTTCTTGGGTTTTCTCTATATAACGTGGCTGATCATTGATTGGCATACAATTATTGTTTGCCTTACTGGCCATAGTGTTTATGCTCCTAATAGCTTAAAAGCAATATGATTTTCTTACTTTGCATTAATTAATTGGCAAAGACGTCGGATTTTGGATTCACCGCCAGTCAAATAAAATGGGCTGCTTCCCCCAAAAAGGGGCGAGAGCATGACGCGAAGGCAAAGTACCCGGATGGGCTGTTCTTATCTATGATACTACAAGAATAAGAAGACTACAATAACCACAACTCAATGCAGTAATTGTTTATGTATGTTCCATGTGACCAGCAATAATGACGACAGAGTGATCCAGAATAAAGAGCAGTGGATCTGCTATGAGAGAATGTGGGTATATTCTCTTTGATTGTTTTACCCTAACTAATCAGTTAAAAACGAATGAAAGTATTAGCTTACATAGATACGCAGTCAAACAACAGCTAAGAAATACATCCAGCTACTAGAGTTAGCGAAAGCAAGTGAGCTAACCGCATAGACAACTAGCTAAGCAAGCTAGATAGCATACCAGGATCTGTGGAGCCAGACGTGGTCCAGTTGTCACGCCCTAAACTAGGAGTCGGCTCAGTGGACCACAGTTCATCTTGGGACTCCCACAGAAATGTAGACCGGATTAAGGAAACATGAAGTAGAACTTTTGTGATCATGAAAGACATTCATTAGTAACACGCGCAGCACTTTTTTAGAACCTGGACATGACTTCATCATCATGCCACAGCAGTCCTCGAGATAGCACTTGCCAACCTGTCTGCTAATTTCAGTAGCCACACCGGAGCTAACATATCAATCGTTTGTTTGTGTGCTTTGGCACAAATCGTTTTGTGGTAATATGAATGCACCGATGTATACATTTGTTGCCCGAGACGAGAACAGCACCGTTTATGCTGAAGTTTCCAAAATTCTCGTCGCAACCGGACAATGGAAGAGGTTGAAAAGGGATAATCCCCGATTCAATTTGATGTTGGGCGAAAGGAACAGACTGCCATTTGGACGGCTTGGTAAGATTACGTGTAGCGCCACAAATATTGTGTATAAATGGTCTTCCATTGCAATTACTGTTGTTTCTTTAGGGTTTAAATTTGTCCTCATATTCAAGTTGAACCCTTAATTAGATCGCTGTATATGTAAACCCATCCTGAAGGCCTTATAGGCTGAAAGTAATGGCTGTTACCGCCCACCAGTGCTAATCTCGCACTCTGCACCCCTCCCATAGTATGATTGAATTTGGCTTTGACTGTCCGGTAACTTAATCTATTGGCTCTGACTATTTGCTGTTTGAATCGCATCCTCTTAAATGTCAGAGGATGCCACAAGTAGGCCTTATTGGATACACAGCAATGCCAAATTCGAGCTCACAAAATGACCATATGCATGCAAAAAAAACTGCATGTTACACAGCAAAATATTTTTAAAGAGCCACTGTTGCTCTCACTTTTTTATTTCTTACTTGTATACACGTTCATTTATTCTCCACAGGTCATGAGCCTGGACTGATGCAACTGGTAAATTATTACAGAGGGGCAGATAAGTTGTGCCGCAAAGCATCTTTAGTCAAGTAGGTATTATAAAGCCTTGGCAATTTGAAAAAGTTACAGTTCTCTTTCTGATACTGTATCGCCAATGTCATACTTTATCACGTTGTGCAGGTTAATCAAGACTAGTCCAGAGCTTCCAGAAGCTGGCAACTGGTTGCCTGAATCCTACATCATCTATCCCACTAACCTCAACACCCCTGTTGCTCCAGCAAAGAATGGCATAAGCCACCTGAAAAGTAACCCCAAGACAGATGAAAGAGAAGTTTTCCTGGCCTCTTATCACTCAAAGAAGGAAAGCGGAGAGGGAACTGTGTGGATTGCTAAATCATCTGCTGGAGCAAAAGGTAGGGCACACCACAGTTCACACGTCTGAAGGCAAAGTTCAGTGTAGTTGTTGACTGCTGTGGAGGACATGAAATTGTATTGCTTCCTAAACACTGCAGTTTCTGAGCTATTGCTTGCCTTTGCTGAACTTGACAGGTTCAGCAAAGGCAAGTGGAGTACCTTTGACTCCACCAAGGTATCAACTCTTCATTGGCAAAAATATCTATTCCAAGTATTAAGTACAAAGACAACATTTTGGTATTCATCTTCCAGGTGCTGGAATTTTGATATCCCACGATGCAAATCAATTGCTGGACTTCATTGATAATCAAGGGCAGGTTCATGTCATTCAAAAGTACTTAGAAAGACCACTACTGCTGCAACCTGGCAATCGCAAATTTGACATCAGGTAAGCTGCTGGTACAAATGGTTGTTTGTGATAGCACAATTAGTGTTTCTTATACATGTATGACCAACAAATGAACATATACTTCTCAAAGGCAATTTAGGATGCCAGAGGAACAGCAACTGAGTCAAAGCCATTATGGCATTTTGCCCTGTTGTCATTTACATTGTGGGCATGCTGTTGTGTTTGTAGGAGCTGGGTGCTTGTGGACCATCAGTACAACATCTACCTATACCGGGAGGGTGTGCTGCGGACAGCTTCTGAGCCCTACGATACATCCAATTTCCAGGACATGACCAGCCACCTGACCAATCACTGCATCCAGAAAGAGCATTCACAGAACTATGGCCGCTACGAGGAAGGCAACGAGATGTTTTTCGATGAGTTCCGGCAGTACCTACTGAGCACCCACAACGTAGGGCTGGAGACTAGCATTTTACCTCAGATCAAACAGATCATAAGGTAGCCACTTCTCCTGCTTTACTGATTTTGCTTACTTCATTGATGTGTGTGTTTTATGTTTTGTCAGGTGACCTCTTCATTACGCTCATATTTCTGCTAATAGCCCTGTGAAGACAAATGCTTCACGACTAGTCAACTCAAACTCCTAAGAATGGTTGTTCTGTCTGGATTCCTAGGAGCTGTCTGACATGCATCGAGCCAGCAATTAGCACTAAGCACTTGTCCTATCAGAGCTTCCAGCTCTTCGGCTTTGACTTTATGGTGGATGAGATCTTCAAGGTGTGGCTGATCGAAATCAATGGAGCTCCAGCATGTGCACAGTCAGTAATATTTTATATACTCCTTCTCCCAGTCGGCATAAACGTAGGTGTGTAGCATAATACTACCTTTAGTCTCTTTATCTTCCTTTATCTTTAACATCCCTTTCTTCTTGCTTGCGCCCAGTTGGTTTGTTCTCTCAATATTGTTTGGGAAACGTTTTTTAAACTGTTCACTGTAAAATGTACTTTAATTGGATTTACATATAATTAGTTTACACAATATGTTGTTTCATCATTTTGGTATCTTTAATGGTTGTGGAATGGTCTCCAGATAGCAACCCCAATTTAGCATTTTGCTATCCTATTTCCTGGCTTCAGAATTTTGAAAAAAAAATTGCTGGTAAGAAAGTCAGACAACAAAGATCATTCTACAAAAACAGACTCCCTCTCAATTCAGTTGGACAAGATAAAAAAATATGGTGCTGCCTGAAAGTGTTTTGACCCCTTCACTTTCTCTCCATTTTCCAGTGTTATATACTTATAATATATTACTTTAATAATTGTCAGTCTTTACAAAATCATGACATGGTGAAACATTTTTTTTTTTTTATCTGTGCCGTTTAATTGAGAAAAGGTTTTGTAGAGAAGGTCACATTTGACCCATTAACAAAATGTAGAGAAATGTATGTGGTCTTAATACTTTCCGAAAGCTCTGTATGATGCTGATCAAGTTGCCTCGTTCCCAACATGCTGACAAAAAATCTGAGCCGCACATATTAAGGTTTACGAAACCTTTCAATGGCATTAGTGGTGATGTGCAGTACATAAACAATTGGTAATTTTTTTTCAATAATGTGGAGTTTGTGAACTACATGCTCATCACCCTTACTGCTATCTAGCAGAACACCTCAATCTAGTTCAAGTGTTTAGCTGCAACTAAACCTAATTTCAAATGTATTAAGACATGCTATTTTGTTAGCATAATAGTTATAAATGTACCTAGCTTAAACCATCTTTTACATGGGTACTACATGTTCACAATAGCCTCCTAAATAAAACTTTCCATTTCCGGTCCTTGTTGACCACATCAAAATCCTGCATTCCTGTGCACTTATCTTAAAGTTTAAGTGTGTTAAGTGTAGCCTTGATTGCATTTTTGACCAAAATGTTTTCCTATGCTAATAGCTGCAGTCTAAACATACAATATAATGTCATTACAGAATTAATATTTTGTCTGCGTATTTGCATATTTTCTCCTAAGGGGTCCAATAGACGCACACCTCAAATGTTTGAGAGAAATTGAAGTGTTGATTGTGCGTGTCGATGTAAGATCTGCCACACTTAGGTCTTCCTTTTGTTGTTGCAGGCTGTTTCCAGTGCATTTTATTTAGTTAATGTTTTTTTTAACTCCGTGATATCCATCTCACCTAAACTACAACTCCACTTATTCTTTTTCAATTTAATTCCATCTGCTCAGTTTGTGTGAGACCGTGTGATTTTAATTATTCACCAGTTATCTGAAATGAGCTTTGAGTCTTGTGTAAGGCTCTGCTCTCTGCTGTGATGTATTTGTTTGCTAGTTCAAGCTCGTTTCTGCCCCACTGAAGGGCTCTTGATAAAATTTGAATTCCTTTGAAAATGTCTGCTCCATTGTTCAATGCTTAGTTTTCATTAATGTTTTATTTTTAGATCACTGACTTCTCAGTGAACCTAAATGTGTTTTGAGTGTAAAATTGTTTCTTGGAATTGATTTTCCATTTACTTTCTGTGAAATTTCTAGAGCCTGGATCATAATTTTTTTTTATCTTCATCCGGTGTAATGTGAGGCTGATAAATTGACATTTTGTCAACTGCCCTGTTACCTTCCATCCTCTAGGAAACTTTACCCCGAGCTGTGCCAAGGTATCGTGGATGTAGCCATCTCCAGTGTCTTCCCGCTGACCAATGAGGCTGAGCCCCGCTCATCTTCCTCCTCTCCCGCTCCCTACCCCTCCTCCCCCTCCTTTTCCACTCTCACCTCATCCTGTTCCTCTCCAAAACTGAGAGGACCCCTCCATGTGGGCCCGTTTACCCGATTGTAGGTCCAACCCCACTTTGCTTCAGAATTTTCAGCCTTCTGCTTCCTGCTCTTCCACGCTTTTCCCTGGAGAGGTCCCGCAGGTCAATATGTTTCTTCGTGGATGGGGATTTCCCCTGTGATTGACTAAAGATTGAATCTGGGACCTTCACATTCCTGCTACCACATTTTCCTCTCTCTCATACACCACAGCGGATAAAGGTTTCAGGAGAATGCCTTGACTGTCAGGCTGAATGTCAGTGGGGACCTGGTGAATGTTTGAATGCCGATGAGAATGATTATAATGGTGACAAAGGTTAAGATGGGATAGATGAAGAGATGTTGTAACCCAGTGCTGCCACTCCCCCAGACTGTATGATCAACCTCTGAATACGGAGGGGATGCTACATTTCTAAAACAGACGATAGTGCCTTACATCTCCACCCATACCCACTTAAAGATGCAGCCTGTCCAGTTTAGCATTCCGGCTTTGCTAATGTGTGTGTTATGTGAGCCTGTGTGTAGTTGATCAGCCAATCTGGATGTCTGCGTTTTCTGGTCTTTTTCACTGGGTTCAGAGATCTTTAGGATTAATCCACAGAAATTAGTATTGTTGGGGATTGGGAGATTCCTCGGTCTTGATATGAATACCAAGCAATGGTTATACGCGTATTTCATATCATGGTTATTCGCAAATCCCCAGAGAGCTTTGTGTTTGGTAGTATAAAACAGGAAATAAAACAAAAAATAGGCTACATCTGGTTTCTAATTTATTGCTACCTAAATTGTATCATAGCTATTTCATAGCAACTATTGCCTGCACGATGTGTAGTGTTAGGGCCTACAGTTTTGATATACTTTTTTGGTTTTATTATTGTTTTTTTACAACATTGTTAGATTACTCCATCTTCTCCTTTTTAAAGAAGTGCATTTGTGGAATGAGATACTTGTTCATTCAGGATTAGATTTATACTTCAAATTATTTTGACAACCTTCTAAGTTCATTCAGTGAGACCGTTAGTTCAGTTTTTGTCATTTGAATAGGGTCATGTCACCACATCTGTGCTGTGTCCTAATGCAGGAAATTCTCCCCTTCCTCCATCTAATACTGAGAGTTCTTACCCAAGAGCCTCCCTTGACATGATTTCTTTCATTGCCTTTCCAATATATCCACAGGACACATTCGTCAATGCAACTACATTGCATTTTGACAGCTGATGTTATTATTTGCGTAGTGGTGCTTATTGTAGACCTGGTCCTGTACTCATGACTTCTGCAGTATTTGCAGTACTTCTGTTTGTTTAGTGTGTTTCATTAGTGAATCTAGCTTAAAGAAAGTGGGTTTCCTTAAAACCTGTTGTAAACATAGTAGCTTCAACCCCACAAACAAATTTTTATTCAGGCAAGTTTGCTCTTTTAAAGTAGTTGTTTAACATTTATAGACTACTAATGCTGTCCTTCAGGTTGTTATGCAGCTCCCATGGTGTTACATGGAGTTGACATACCTGCATGCTAGAAGGTAATTTTCCCTGTATGTATCTGCATCTCTCTTTTACACTTTGCAATGGTTTAAGTATAAACCACCTCACCCCATTTATGTTACAGGGCTTTGTTGCAGATCCTGCCACATTTAACTTGTGAATATAGTTATTTTGTCCTATGCGAAATTTGGTTTTAAGTGTGCATTTATGTCTAAAGCATCTTCAGGATCTCACATTTTCTTATTTTTTTGTCAAGATTATGCTTCAACCTGTTTTGACTGAAACACCACTTAAGGGACAACTTTGACACATTTATGTCAATCACTGTCATTTAATGTTTACAAGAATGCTATGAAGAATGAAGTATGGACAAATGTGACTGAAGGCTATAACTGAATCTGTTTCATAGGCACATATTCAAAGCATTCAATGGTTTTGAACTAAAATGTATTTAAAGTTGAATGTTCAGCCAAATTGTATATCAGAGGGGCAAAACAACATGTTAATTTTGCACAAAAAAGAGCTGAACTGAAACACAAATGATCAGTATTATTATCAAAACTGGGAAAATGTCTTTCCATCCAAAGGAAGGGTTGCCTTAGTGGGAATTACCTCTTGATGTTTGGAAAAAGCAATACAGACCTCCTGCATATAAATGCACCTTTCATTTGTTTGATTGTAGAATTCGCCAGTCACTATTTGGTCTCTGTGTAGCAGTAAATCTTTTGTGTTAGTTCGTTCTTTCCATATCTGGTTCTCATGTAGTGTTAATTTGCACTGAACGATTCCCAATTTTGTTGCCTTTCATTTTGGGTATCCTACAAATTTATTACCAAAGAACCAATGTAATTCTTTGTCCATCAGTATTACTTTCCCAGCTGTGAAAATGCAGTGTTGTTGTAATTTCAAGGCCTTCAAAGTGCAGTTTAATTTCATTTTTGTGTGTGTTATAGCCATGGCAGTTAAAGAAGGTACAAATTGCAACTTCAATCATTATCAAAACATTTCACTAACCAAAGGCTACCCATTAATAGGACACAACGGCAGCATTGGCACATCAAAATATAAACCTCTCCTCCAGTCAACATGATTTTACTTTTCTGTATTTAGTCAGAGGAATGCTTGTTTGTTTTCTCTGTTTATCAAACTCTTGCATGAGAACTTGACTGTATCAAAAACTATCATGTAGAATAAAATGTTATGTATCGTGGACTTCAGGCTTCTGAGTTGTGGTGTTAACTGGGACCATGCGGTGTATGCTAGTTACAGTATAACTTGAAATAAATCATATTTGTGGCGCACAACTATCAACATCAATTTTGTTTATCTGAATGACCGTTTTAATGACGGTAAACAACTACCTCAAACGAACATTTAGGCAATTACTACTTACTGTAAATAGTTCTGAAGAGCATCTGCTAAAAAAGTAATGAAAAGGTTAAATAGCTAAAATTTGAAATCAACTGGTGATTCGAGACTCAAATATATATGCAACAGTTTTTATGCTTTTCAACTTGGCAATTACTGACCAAAATCAATACCTCATAGAGGAACTGAGGTAAATTATGTACAATTCCCTATTTGGTTCCAGTGGAAATTATTTTTCACTGTTATATTTAAAATGTCCTTTAACTAGACATTGTATACACTTTGGTTCCTGTTCATTAATTTCATGTGTTTTACGTCGTTTCTATGAATAAACCAAACGAGGGCAGTTGAATTTGTGTATTTACAGCGATTTACAGAGATGTTGAAAAAAGAGATACTGTGTCTTTAAATTGACATATTACTTCCTCTTACGACAAGTGTACTTCCTGGGTCAATGTGCATGTGGTAAACAAGAAAAAGCATGGATTGTGTGACGAAGTGGAGTAATTTACCGACAAGTCCTAGCCTTAAACATTTAACAGAACCAGGCTATGGCATACCGAGGAAAGAACAACATGCTGCTGTTCAGGACCTAACGAAGGCTCATATTGAGTCGTTTGATCAAGCCGTTACAGATGGACTTTGCCGTGCTGTGCAGGTTGGTGCAGGGGAAATTCTCACGTGGGACACTTAACAGGTCTGGCTATGCCAGCCCAGTCAGAACAGTTTCTTTAAGCTCAAATCTTTGCTAGATAACAATCTGTAGATTTTTGTTCAAGAAAGCCATTGAAATTTGTATGCCAGCCCAGTCAGAACAGTTTCTTTAAGCTCAAATCTTTGCTAGATAACAATCTGTACATTTTTGTTCAAGAAAGCCATTGAAATTTGTATGCCAGCCTGTAAGGGTAGCTGACTGTTTTCAATTCAGCTTCCTGTCATTATCCACAATAGTTCATCATATCTTTTAGCTGCTGTTTAATTGTGCTTGACCAACTAGCCATGTCACTTCAGAAAACGTATTGTAGTTTGCTGATGTCTGATGGTCAATCTTTGGGTTGTTTGCTGGAGAATCCATGTTGGTCCTTTTTCCTTTTCAGGCAATTCCTCCCTTGGAGTTTATGTTTAGAAATGACCGGATCAGCCTGGCTTTTGTGGAGGCCGCCATCTTTAAACCAGTGGTGGGCAAAGGGAGCATCTGCCGGGACCTGAGGGTGTTTCCGGCGGAGTGCAGAGCGAGACGCTGCTCCTACCGGGGAAAGATTGTGGTAATTTTGTCTGCAGATCCAATATCCATACCATATTAGTATTGTACCGTCAACACATTTAAAATCACAAGATTTTACGTTTGTCATTGAGTTACGTGTTGTGATGTGTTTTTTTGAAGGCAGATGTCAGCTGGTCTATAAATGGGATTCCCAAAGGCATAATCAAGCAGTCCCTGGGCCAGGTACCCATCATGGTGAAGTCTAAGCTTTGTAACCTTCACGAGCTCTCTCCGAAAGAACTTATTGAACACCACGAGGAGGCTGAGGTAGGCAAATGACATGCTTCCTAGTCCACAGCAAATCTACTGGCAATCGGATTGTTTTAGTTTTAAAAAAGTAAAAACATAATTTTTGTCTCACTTAGCATTATTCTTTACATTCTTCCAATTTCGGTATTTCTCTCTTTCTCCTGCTTTGCTGAAACAGGAAATGGGTGGTTATTTTATTGTTAATGGGATTGAGAAGGTTATTCGCATGCTGATCATGCCAAGGAGGAACTATCCTATTGCTATGTCAAGACCCAAGTGGAAGAACCGAGGCCAGGGGTACACCCAGTATGGTAAGAAATCAGTTGGGTGACTCATCCAGAATGCTGATTGAATGACAGCCATCGTCTATTTAAGCAATAAGGCACGGAAGGTGGGGTATATGGCCAATATACTCTGGCTAAAAGCTTTTCTTTTAAGGCGCATTGCGTAATACCTGGACACAGAGCTTAGCCATGGTGTATTGGCAATATGTCATAAATCCTGTGATGCCTTTTTGCTCTTATAAACCTGTTGCCAACACAATTAGAGCAGTGAAAGGTAATGTGGTGTCATAACTGGTATCTTATATTATGGTTAAATGTGGTATACAGTCTTGTATATTATGGTTAAAAACAAATCAGCATTCAGAGTATAAAATAAGGCACAAATGGGTGTTGTATATGGCCAATATACCATGGCTAAGAATTATTCTTAGGATGGCACATTGTGGAATTCCTGGACACAAAGCTTAGTGGTATATATTGTCAATATACCACAAACCTACGTGATGCTGGATTCAAACTACCCAGTTTATAGGTAACCAATAAAGCACTGTTTCCCAGTCCTAGTCCTGGTGACTCCCAATGGGGCACATTTTAGTTTTTGTCCTTACACTCACACAACTGCTTCAAAGTAAAGACTTGATGATGATTGGTTGATGACCTTAATCAAGTTTGTATGTGGAAGGGCAACATTTGACTGAGGTGTTTGAGTGCTCGAACAAAAGGGTGCATCTCTTGATCTCACCATGACCAGGATTGGGAAGTACTCGTGCCAATATACCGGTATAACAAACAGTTGCTTTTTACTGTTCTAATTGCAATAAGGCTCTTCTGTGTTGTGGTATAACAATCTAATTTAAATTTTCTGAGATATACATTTGAAAAATAAGGTGGGGTCCGTGTTGCACAGTACTTAGCAAACATTCTTGTTCTGAGAGACTTACATAGGTGCATAAACATCCACCCGCTTTGACCCAGACAGTAGTAAAGATGTTATTGTCTCTCCAGGTATCTCAATGCACTGTGTGAAAGAGGAGCATACAGCTATCAATATGAATCTGCATTATCTGGACAACGGCACCGTGATGCTGAACTTCATCTACCAAAAAGAGCTTTTCTTCTTGCCCTTGGGGTTTGCACTCAAGGTAAGTTGGAGACGTGATATTTTCAACATAATTTACATAAGAACTTTCTGGAAATGGGAATGCTTAGCCTTCACCAGGCCCATGAAAAGGTATTTTTATAATTTATGAACATGGACAAATTGTAGATATTTGTTTTAATTTGGGATTTTTAACCATGTACATTCTGTCCTTTTTGGTAAGGCCCTAGTGGACTTCACAGATTTCCAGATCTTCCAGGAGCTAATTAAAGGTCGTGCGGAGAACTCCTTCTACAAGAGCTGCGTATCTGAGATGCTGCGACTTGTCATGGAGGAGGGCTGCACGACCCGCAGGAAGGTCCTCAGCTACCTTGGAGAACGCTTCCGTGTCAAAATGAACTTGCCAGAGTGGTACACCCACGAGCAATGTGCCAACTACCTGCTAGAGTAGGTGTCACTCACTCAGTCGCACCCACACCCACACACATACACATATACTGACACTGTTGTTCTGTAATCTCTCTATCAAGCCAGTGTATCTGTATTCACCTGAAGTCGGATATGGAGAAGTTCTACCTGCTGTGTTTGATGACGCGGAAGCTATTCACGTTTGCCAAGCAGGAATGCATGGAGGAAAACCCGGACAGTCTTATGTGTCAGGAGGTGCTCACACCAGGACGGCTCTACCTGATGTACCTTAAGGTCAGTTCAGATACCAGGGTCATTATTTATCAAAATTGTTTGTGCTGATTTTTAAAGCCTTGAATGCACCATGTTTACTGCAAAAGTTGATATTGATAAGTTTAGTATTTTCCTGGGAAACGTGGGTAAATTTTTTTAGCGAACCTCCGACCTTTTGTGCACACTGACTCTAGTAGTTGAAGAATTGTATCCCAAGCAAACGTTGAGGTGAAATCTAGTTGATTTATGCATGGAAAATGTATTAATGGCTACATGTGCAGTGGCCTCAGGAATTATTGGCACTTTAGATAATGAACAAAACAGACTTTGAAAAGGAAATTGTTCATTATTGTTCAACTTCCTCTTACACTGTAAATATAATGTGAATCAATATGGCAGTGTTGTCTATAGAGTGTTACTGACCATGGCAACGACGTGACTTGAGGCGCAATCCATGAATGACCCATTCTGTATCAGATGAAGTTTTGAAAAAAAACTCTTCATCTCAAGATACTACACCATTGTTAAGAAAAGACTATGTTTGGTGTAAAGCCATGACGTAAAATATAGCAGCGGTTTTTATTTTCTTACTCTGCACTGTAAGGTGTACATTATGCCATCGATCTTCATATTTGTTCATATTTATTTACCATTGCAATGTGATCGTAGGAAAGAATGTCTGCCTGGATGGTGTCAGTGAAACTGTCTTTGGAAAAGAAAGCCCATCGGCTCACTGGAGGGATAACCTCTGACAACCTGGCGAAGATGTTCAACATGGGCTCTGATCTGACCAAGGCCTTTGAGTATCTGCTGGCCACTGGAAATCTCAACTCAAAGACTGGTAGGCTGTCAACAAGAACATGAACTATTTGTCTTGACTATTTTATCCTGTATTTCCAATTATACAGCCCTGGAAAAAATGTAGAGACCACGTTTTCCTTAAATCAGCATCTTTGAATATTTGGCAGCCATTCCATTCCAGTGTTTATTAAATCCTAACACAGGCACAACTCATATTACTTAATGAAGTACTGTTTAGGTGATTACCTGAACTAAATCGAATTTCACTAGGAAAGTATAAAAACATCCTCTGTGGTCATCGCTATCCTCGTGCAATGGGACCAGCTGGATGGCAAAAACAGTGCAAGTAGTACCTCAAAGGTATAAAAAATTACTATTCAGCATGACAAAGTTGAAAATAAATGCTTTTTTCAATTATGGCTTTACTGGCAGTTAGCATCAGGTTGCTTCCATCCTGAACATTTTTAAGATGGCATTTCACAAGAACAAGGTCAAGCAACAGACATTGGGGACATCAAAGCTACAGACTGGCAGAGGGCGAAACCAACTGTCCACTGAATGAGATGACCGTCGACCAATTTGAATGTCACTCAACCATGGGATGACATCAAGTGACCTATGAAAAGAATGGTAAGCAGCAGCTGGGGTGAAGTGCGTGGCGGGGACTGTTTGAAACAGGCTCCTAGGTGCTGGGCTGAAGTCGTGTAAAGCTAGAGAAAACTCCATCAATGAGAAACAAAGAAGAGCCAGTCTGAAGTTTGCAAAACAACCTAAGGATTGGACTCTAGAGGAATGACGTAAGATTATCCTCTCTGACTAGTCACATTTTCAGCTTTGCCCAACACCTGGTTGACTAATGGTTAGACAGAGACCTGTAGAGGCCTACAAGCCACAGTTACTCGCACCCACTGTGAAATTTGGTGGAGGATCAATGATGATCTGGGGATGCTTCAGCAAGGCTAGAATTGGGCAGATTTGACCACCAGATAAAGACCCGGTCATGGCCAGCCCAATCTCCAGACCTGAACCCCATTGAAAACCTCTGGAATTGGATCAAGAGGAAGATTGATGGTCACAAGCATCAAACTAAGCCGAGTTACTTGAATTTTTGTGCCAGGAGTGGCATAAAGTCACCCAACAGCAATGCAACAGACTGGTGGAAAGCATGCTAAAACGCATGACCGCTATGATTTAAAAATCCGCGTCATTTCACAAAATATTCATTTCTGAACTCGTCCTAAGTTCGAACGTTAGTGTTTTGTTGTTGGAAAATGATTATGAATTTGATTTCTTTGCATTATTTGAGGTCTGAAAACATTGCATCTTTTTTTGTTATTTTGACCGGTTGTTATTTTCCACAAATAAATACTGACACTACTTTTATTTGGAATTTGGGATTAATGTTGTCAGCAGTTTTTGGAATAAAACAGACATATTCATTTTACTCAAACATACCTGTGAATAGTAAAACCAGCGAAACTGATCATTTTGAAGTGGTCTCTTAAATTTTTCAAGAGCTGTATATTCTGTCAGCTGTGAATATGTGCAGTATGTGCCATGTTATTTGCTTTGACAGGTCGTAAATGAAACATCTGTGTGTGGTCCCACCCTCTTGTTTTCAGGGTAAGAGAAAGCAAGTCTTGAGATAAAGGATTCCTGAAAACCGGATGTGTCCAGTTTTTAAACAACACTCCATAGGTGTCTTGTGTAGTAAAACCCGCTGTTCACGAACCACCTGCTTTTGATCATCAGGTCTGGGCATGCTCCAGAACACGGGACTGTGCGTGGTGGCTGACAAGCTCAACTTCATCCGCTACCTGTCCCATTTCCGCTGCGTGCACCGAGGGGCGGCCTTTGCCAAGATGAGGACCACGTCGGTGCGTCGCCTGCTGCCTGAGTCCTGGGGCTTCCTGTGCCCTGTACACACCCCCGACGGAGAGCCGTGCGGTCTGATGAACCACATGACGGCCCATTGTGACATCGTAGCCCAGGCCCTGCCCACCACCACACTCCCTGCCCTGCTCTGTTCCCTGGGTGAGTGATGACATCCATGGGTGAACTATCAGTGCCACAGCACACACCACAACTCAGCATATGTCAACGTATTTCTTTTTTATTGACCTTTATTAAGAATGGTGGAATTATTCACAATAATAGCCAGTACATTATCCACAAGTGGTTTGGGGCCAAAGGGTAGCTGTCAATGTCACACTAGTGGTACACAACTACAATTCCCCCAGAGATAATGCAACCGTAAATACACGATAATCGTTTTGAGCTGGCAGCAGGAAACTATTGGGTCCAATAGCTATTATGCATATTTATTTGGTACATATTTCATAACAGTACATTACAATGTTAAATGCTCAGTTTGTTTTTATATGCCGTCCCGTCTTTCACCAGGTGTGACTCCTGTGGACGGCACGCCAGGTCGAGCCTACTCTGACTGCTACCCCGTTCTCCTGGACGGGGCCGTGGTGGGCTGGGTGGAGACTGAGATGGCCCCACTTCTCGTAGATTCCCTCCGCAGGTTCAAAGTAAGGCCTGGCACTTCCCTGTCGTCCGTAATCATTACCGGGTTTGGTCATTGAGAGCAGCGATTTGAACTCGGCGGGATGTTTAATAGAGGGTTAATTATGCAGTCATCTAGTGAGGTCTTTGTGCCTCTCCCTGATGTTCGTGCCTCCCTTCTGCAGGTGTTGAATGAAAAGAGGATCCCCCCTTGGACCGAGATAGTCCTGGTTCCCCAGACTGGCAAGGCCAGCATGTACCCAGGCCTGTTCCTCTTCACCACCCCCTGCCGAATGGTCCGGCCGGTCCGCAACTTGGCTCTGGGCAAGGAGGAACTGATCGGCACTTTTGAGCAGGTATGACGGTCACAGACTCACCAATGTCTGAACTCCTGCACATCCTTATTAAAGCCCCTAGTTGCTCATTATAGCCTCTGGGACAAGGTAGAATACTTCTTTCATTTGGTTTGAGGCGTCTTCCACAGCTAGTTTCCAATAGATTGTTAGGAGTGTATGACTTAGGACTTACTCTCTAAGGGGATACCGATTACAGGGGGTCACAAGATTTGTAACGGAATGTGGTGCTGTAATGTTTTACAGAAAGGGCAGTTTCTAGTAAGTTTCAGTGAATTATGTGTATTATTCCTTGCTTGTTTCTTATGATGACATAATAAAACCTTGGTTAATATATGAACAGCAGACGACAACAATCGAACCCAAAAAGTATTTGGTTGTGCAGCTACTTAGAAAGAAAGGTCTTTGGTACAGCGTTGCCTCTCCTTACTTTTGAAACAAAAATAATCGTATTTCCTGATTAGATGGTTCCTTCTGTTTGAGAACCAGGGAAGATTGCTGAACGATGTTTCCCCGTGCGTCTCTCCTGTTTGACAGCTCTACATCAACGTGGGCATCAGTGAAGATGAGATCGAGCCTGGTGTGACCACCCACCAGGAGCTCTTCCCCCACAGTATGCTGAGCGTGGTGGCTAACTTCATCCCTTACTCAGACCACAACCAGAGTCCCAGGAACATGTACCAATGCCAGATGGGTAAGGGCGCCCACTGTTTAGAAACATGCATTTTTCTGGATAAGTCACTAGATAACTCTTTAATTTGAAGTGAGCGTTAAAGCGCACTACAGAGAACACAGTGTGAAACATTATCTTTATTTAATGCCTGATGTTTAAAATGATTCCATATACGTTTTTGATTGTATCTTCATATCCTCTCCATAGGTAAACAGACGATGGGCTTTCCCCTCCACTCGTTCCAAGAGCGCTCAGACAACAAGCTGTACCGCCTCATGACCCCACAGAGCCCCCTGGTCCGGCCTGTCATGTATGACCACTACAACATGGACAATTACCCCATTGGCACCAACGCTATTGTTGCTGTGATCTCCTACACTGGCTACGACATGGAGGATGCCATGGTTAGACAGCTAGCTATATGTTGCCAATATCGAGCAGGCATTTCCTAATTTGACTCAAAATGTGCATATATTGTTTATAATATGCCAAAGTGTTCTATTGAAAGTTGCTATACAACTTTTTTGGAAGTCCATAATATATCTGCAGTAATAGTGGAATAATGGTATTCCACAGTATTTACACGTCCAGTGTTGTAATATTTATAATTTCCTAGGAGCTAAGCAAGTCAGCCCCTTGATGATAGTGTGTGAATATACACTATGTAGTGTAGGCCATAACTGTACCAACCAAGTCTCTTTTGAAACATTTGCCATAACAAAATGACACATTTACAGTTTTAAACTGGTGGACAAAACATAAACAAGGTTTATGTCCTATGTTAGGGTGGAATGATCACGCTTTCAGTTATTTCCAACCAGATCCTGAACAAGTCATCGTGGGAGAGGGGCTTTGCTCATGGCTGTGTTTACAAGACTGAGCTGGTGGACCTAGCGGAGAAGGTAAAGGGCGAGGACAACCTGGTGTTCGGGATAAAGCCCGGTGACCCCAAGGTGAAGGACAAGCTGGATGTTGACGGGCTGCCCTTCATCGGATCTGTGCTGCAGTTCGGAGACCCTTTCTACAGCTACATCAACCTCAACACTGGACAGAACTTTGTGTACTTCTACAAGTGAGTTGTCCAGATTGCCCTGAATTGGTTAATTTTTACTCTTCTCATTGCTCTATAGTAATTAGTCGGCCTGATGCAGTGTTTTATTTTTAAAGGAGAGTGGACACTCACACTTGTAATTTTTGCTCATTTCCTTGGCTTTTATTGACAGCTAGATTAATGGTGAAGGGTAGAAAAGAGTATAGAACCCTAGTCACCGGGCCGTGAGCTGAATATGGGCATATAGCCAGGAGTGTTACCCCTGAGCCCCAACTCTGCACCTGATTCAATATTGTTTTTTTCCCCCTTGATTTTTTGTAGGAGTCAGGAAAACTGCGTTGTAGACAATATCAAGGTTTGCAGCAACGACGCCGGCACAGGCCGCTTCAAGCGCGTCTGCATCACGGTGCGGGTTCCTCGTAACCCCACCATCGGGGACAAGTTTGCCAGCCGCCACGGTCAGAAGGGCATCCTGAGCCGCCTGTGGCCCGCGGAGGATATGCCCTTCACAGAGAGCGGCATGACACCTGACATCCTGTTCAATCCGCACGGCTTCCCCTCCCGCATGACCATCGGCATGCTCATCGAAAGCATGGCGGGCAAGTCGGGCGCCCTCCACGGCCTGTGCCACGACGCCACGCCGTTCACCTTCTCTGAGGAGAGCTCAGCGCTGGAGCACTTTGGCGACATGCTGCGTGCTGCTGGCTACAACCACTACGGCACCGAGCGGCTCTACAGTGGCCTCAGTGGGCTGGAGCTGGAGGCGGACATATTTATCGGTGTGGTCTACTACCAGAGGCTGCGTCACATGGTCTCTGACAAGTTTCAGGTGAGGACGACAGGGGCGCGGGACAAGGTGACCAACCAGCCGGTGGGCGGAAGGAACATCCAGGGGGGCATCCGCTTCGGGGAGATGGAGCGCGATGCCTTACTGGCCCACGGGACCTCCTTCCTGCTGCAGGACCGCCTGTTCAACTGCTCCGACCGCTCAACGGCCCAGGTTTGCGTGGACTGCGGCAGCCTTCTGTCCCCGTTGCTGGAGAAACCGCCACCGTATTGGTCGTCCACACGCCACCGGAACACTGTCTGCACCCTGTGCGGCAAGAGTGACTCGATCGACACTGTGTCCGTGCCGTATGTTTTCCGCTACTTTGTTGCGGAGCTGGCGGCAATGAACATCAAAATCAAATTTGATGTGAAGTGAAGTTTGTTCAGTTTACCTGCCCTTCTATGTGCAGCCAGACCGTGCTATTTTGTGCCTGTGTAGTTCATCTTCAGGCATGTGTGACCAGGAACAATCGGCTTGTACAGGTATTAGGCCGATGTTACTTTGAATGAATGCCTTCCTTTCTCAAATTAATCTTTGTTACTTATGTAATACATTTTTAGGTTGGAAAAAAAAATAACATACTGAAGTTTCCACGATTACCTAAAGCCATAATGATCATTAGAATTTGTGCCTACAATGTTTTGCCTATTATCCAGAATGTTCTCCACATACAATAAAAACTAATTTAGTAATAAGTGAGTTTGTTCTTGGATATCACCTGAATGGAAGCCAACATAAGGGATAGTTGGAATATTCCAAATATTTTCAGATGTTGCAAATATTGTACAGGATCTGTGTCAAACAAGATATGGTTTATTAAATCAGTCAGTTTGCATTTTAGAAGATATCACTCCACTGTAACTGTGTACTTTGAGCAGGCTGTTGATTCATGTGACATCTAGGGAATTCACTTTACTATTGATTGTCATTCTGAAGAGTATTTAAAAAAAAAAAAAAATTATATGCTCTCCTACCTCCCCCAACAACATAAAATGTAAGAAGTTAACGAATTTCACTACAATCGAGAGTAGGCATTGGACAATGGTATAGGCAATAATTTGCTATGTGAACAATTAATTATCAAGGCCAGGATACATTGATACCTATCAGCAATGTTTTCAGTGTCTGTATTTACAATAAATAAAATTACAGCACAATGGTTACACAAGTAGTAGTTTTTATCAAGTATCCATGACCTGTTTGAGAATATTTGATGATGGGGAGCTACTGTGAAAACAGTGAAATGCTGTTTTGAATGAATTAAGCCCACACACAAAATGCTTACACTACAACCACATTTAAAGAGGAAAGCAAACTAGTTGATTTAATTTTCAGAATCCCTTTTATGAGCAACCCATGTCCACAGGTCTTTGGAAAACAATACATTTCATTTGTTCTTTTCCCTGTACAATCACTTGTCAGCAGTTTTATCCAACTTGGCCAGCACCTCTGGTAAATCCAGCACAGTTGGAATTGTGTAGTCTGGTTTGGTCAAACCCTCATATGAACTCCCTGTGTTATTGATCCACACGGTGGCTCTAACTCCTGCATTAGCCCCCCCTGCAATGTCTGTGTCCAGGGAGTCTCCCACCATAACACAGTCTTTAGCCTGCACTCCCAACAGGTCAAAGCAGTGGGAGAAGATGGAAAGAGCTGGCTTCTCCTCTGCATGCTCTCCCCCCACCACCACTGCATCAAACATCTCCTCACACCCTACTGCCACCACTTTCTCCCGCTGAGTCTGGGTCTCTCCATTGGTCAGCAGCAGCAGTTTTTGATTTTTCCTCAATAGCTTTAGCATGGTGAGGACTGGAGCTGTCATGGTTAGAAGCTCAAGGCGAGTGTTTTTCCACAGGTAGTAGCACTCGCTGGCAAGGCTGGGGCCAGCACCTTCAGCAATAACCTCGCAGATGCTCTCTTCCCAATGACCGATTCGCACCTCGTCTATTGTCCTCCCAGAAGTAGGGTCGAAGGTCTCATCAAAGAGCTTCTGCTTGAAGCTGTCACAAATATCACTGATGTTGTGTTTGTCGCCTAAAGTTGACTTCAAGAGCTCAGTGACCTGATAAAGAGCAAAAGGATAACGTTTATCAGAGCTAGCGACAAAACAGTTTAATCCATTATGTAATCTCTCGGCTACCCCATTTTCGTAATAAATCAAAGGACAGTAGTATCGAAGAAACGTTTTTATAAAAATGTATATAATTTGCCATGAAACGGGCATCTCACTTTCTGAATGGCTACTCTTCCAGCACCCGCGGTGTCAATGAGCGTGTTGTCCAAGTCAAGTAATATCGCCTTAATACCCCTACAATCCATCGTAGCAGCCTATATGAACAGGTTTAGCATACATTCAATTCTACTAAAGTTTAAATAAAAGTATCCACTAGCTGGTTAACTACCGCAATAAAATGCATACCTTCTATACCGAACTGTTGTGTTGGCAATAAAGAAATGCATTATGGGAGCTGTAGGTTTTCAGAGACACAAAATATTCTCGTTTTGTCCACCAGAGTGCGTCAACATATCACAAACGATGTAAGTTTCAGACGAACATGCCTAAATGTGAGCATAACAATTTTGGTCATCAATACCCTATAATGGATATTTACTCAGAATAAAACTGGACATACTTTGGGTCAACATGACCACATTTCTACCATTTCCAGTTAGTGGCTACTTTACTAAGCACACTTATCTTGTACCGGGTAGAACTTGAAACCATCATGGCATAGATTCAACGAATCGCTGGAAACATTCCTTTGGGGTTTTAGTCCACAGTGAAACAATAGCATGACACGGTTCTTGCAGATAGTGTGGCCATATAGTCATGCTACAGTCGAGAGCATTCTGACAAACTGCGCCACAGTGTGGTTTAGCGGTTGATTAGTAGCGGACGGAAAGTCGATGAAAACCGCCCAGCACATAACTGGTGCCCTGCTTCCGGCCATCGTAGACCTCCAGCGCAAGCGTTGTTTTCGCAGGGTGTGCAGGATCATCGGGGACACTTCACACCCATGCCACCAACTGTTTGCCCTCTTACCATCAGATGGGCTTTAAAGCTCTCTTCGTTCTCACACCAGCAGGCTCAGGAACTGTTTCTTCCCTTTTACTGTAACCCTGTTTAACTCTGACCCACCACTAGCCATACCCCGCATCACACGGACCTTGTTGCACTACACCCTTTGTACTTTGACACTGCCTTGCACAGTCTGATAATGAAATATTTCAGTTGTTACAGGTACGTGTCTACCTCCAGAATCTCACTGCTGCTGTCTCTGCATTTCAGTTTCACATGCACCTTGCACATTAAATTTGCCTCTTTGCACATTTAGTATGGCCATCCTCCTGGAATTTCTGCAGTTGTACATGCGCGCGTCAACCTCGGGGACCTCATTGCTGCTATCTCTGCGTCTTGGTGGCACATGTACCCTACTCGTCCAATTTGCCGCAATTGCACATCTAGAATTCCATTCAGAATTGCCATTTGTATCTGCACAACAATTATCCCACTTTTAACAAACTCTTTACTTAATACTTGTACATTGCTCCACCTTTTCCGAAAGGAATGTTAGATCTGGGGACAGTCATATCCGTGGAACCACCTTGAGGTGTTGCTTGCTGTGGCACACTGTCCTGCTAGAATTATAAATCTGAACATCTGAGCATGTGATCAGGAACAATGCCACAGCGTATCAGTGCATTGAAATTATGCTCAATTGGTATTAAATGACAAATGTGTGCCAAGAAAACATTCCCGGCACCATTACACCAACACAACCATTCTGTACCGTTGACACAAGGCAGGGTGCATCGATGGATTCATGCCAAATCGTCCCCCTACTCTGTGCATGTTGCAGCACAAATCGAGATATGTTAGACCAAGCAAAGTTTATCCCATCTTCAAGCGTCCAGTTTTGATGATCACATGGCCACTTTTGTTTTTATGGTAATTACGTTCCTCTCATCCATCTTCTCTCTTCCTAGAGCACATCTACAGTATTGTTATATTCTGCCCATTTTTGATCCATGAACAAATATATTGCAACCGGAAGTCAGGGGAGAGGATATCAACTGCTTGTGATACAGTACCTTTTATAGCGTAAGATAACGAAGTACCAGTCCTCAACAAGAGAATAGAACTAAAATACATGCGTATCATTAGGTGAAGACAAGCTTCCTCACAATGGTATGTTCCAACCTATGGTCCATGGGTCTATTCATAGAGTATATAACAGTCACATGGAAAACTCTTATCAGGAGGTATGGACAGGGTGTGTGGTACCCATCAGCAATGGGACATCAGATTTCCTACCTAGTGTCCTTCATACAGAGATCGTTAATACTCCCATACATTGTGTCAAGCTTAATTCAGTTACTTTTCATGCCCAATATCTATCAGTATGACAGTATCATGTTTCCAGTCTAGACAAACAATGTGTTGCAACTTTGTAGCAACCGTAGATACAGAATGTGATTATTGAAAATGGTCTAACCTATTTTACTAAAGGATGATAGATATGCAATTATATATATATAAGTAGTGATGCAATTACATAAACAAATATAATATGCGTTCATCATTTTATTGCGGCATGGCTACAGCTATCAACACATCTGCTGGTAAAATATAAAGGGCTATCAGTTCTGCATCTGAAGCTCATAGAACATGTCACAAACTTCTTCAGAGAGAAAGAATAGTAATGTTGTAAAATTCATCTCCACTGCAACTGACCATAATGGAGTTTTATAGCATTATAAAGCCCCTTGCTTTCCCCCCCTCTCTTTCCCTGCCTCTCTCCTAAACAATTCCTATCCATTATGTAACCATGTCCTATCTGCTCCTCATACTCTCACACCTGGACAGGTGCCAAAAGTTCACACGCTACAATGTGTGATGCCTACTCTTCCCATACCAATCAGACATCACCACACACATTTCTCACGTAAGCTCACAAATTTGGCTCTATGTAACAGTTCCTCTTATGCCATTTCCTTGAACTAAAAAACAAAGATAGAATAATAATACTTCAGGAAATTATGTGACAAATTCTTACCCCCACCTAGCAGTACAAACAACCACTGCAGGTTGCACGTAAAGACTTATGCAGAGTACAGAATAACAAATTTACTGTAAACTGTTATCAATACTCTATGGATGTATCAGGAATATGAACAGTAGACACAGGAACTGGGAAGGTTTGAATATGAAATGGAATTTCCCATCTGAATAAAAAACGGACCAAATATTAGTTCTAAGAAACGACAAGCGCCTAAAGGAATCATGGGACATGTTTTCTTTGTCTACTCGCTTTCAGACAAACACCATCTTTAATCTATGTGGGTGGGCATGGCTAAACAGTCACACGCTATCTCATCTCCCTGCTGGTCACACCCCTCTCCCTAACTGATAATTCTACCCTATCTGTCTTACACTACATCCTATCCATAACACTGAGATAAAACCTGGACATCAGTCTATCTTTTTCTACACTGATCCTTTCCTCTGACTGTAGAAAGGAAGCTAGTTGCAAAGATTTCACAGGGAGGACTCATGGGTAGAGAAAAGCTTAAAGGGAGCCAGTCTGAAAGATATCAGGATTCATGTGCATCGACAGGCCAGGACTTTCTAATTTACGTCCCTGAGAATTTTATAGTGCTACCCTGCAATTGTGTTATAAGGCAGAGGGATTATACTTTTAGAATGCTACAATATTCATTACTATATGTATAAGACTAACCATCTTTTTACACATAATCAATATATATAAAAAAAAAATCTAAGATGATCTTTCACTTAGACTTAGTATGCCTTTGTTGCTTTAAGAAACATACTTTGCACATTTAATTGCTGACCAGCAATGAAAACTGTTATGACTAGCTGTCCATTATTGAAGATTTTCAACTGGACATAATGGTAATTTTTGGGTTGTTTCCATCTGTTTTAGGGTAGTAGTGAATGCAAAATGGACAGAAACCGAGGGATTCGAACCTGTTATTTTTGCTCTACTGTCTCTGAGTGGAAAGGATTGCTTCCTACCACAAATTAGGGGTAGACAGGAAAGGGCTAGTTATACAGACAGAGGCTGAGTTTGAGGTGAACCAACTTTCAAGCCCACAGGCTGCTTACATGAGCCTACTTGTTTATGCAGGTTTTCAAACACAAGGAAGACATTTCATATGCTGCTATCCTGAGTCATGCAGATTCTGAGCATTTATCTATAGCTCTTATAAATTAAAGTGCCCTACAATGTTTATTTGAATCTGTAATAAAAATGTCTAACTGCACTTTGTGTTTAGCCAATAAGCAAAGGATCTGTGTACTCTCCTTAGCACAAAAGTCTGTCCCTGACACTGGACATGCATGTGAGATTTCATCGCGTTCAGGGGAAAGTATGAAGTCTAGTCTAAATATACAGGCACGTCTGCGGCTAATTCCATCTGTCATGGGAATAGAGGGAGTCAGGCAACCTGCATGTACACACAAACTATAGGAACAACAGCCTAGCCAAAAACTGTGCAATTTTTTTTCTTTGTAAAATGTGCTATTTTAGAAAAAAATATTTCTAAACATATTTCATGTGTTTGTGAAAAAATATTTTGAACTAGGATGTAGAAGTCCATAGAAAAGAAAGTGAAATTAGGATGGGAACCTGCTTTATATCAGTGATGCCTTCCACTTTCCACTACTCACTTTAAACACATTAATCCAATCAAATGCACTGCTTGGGGTGAACTACAAAGGTGCTCACTAGATTTGTGTAATAGGTGAACGGTGAAAGGTACTTAGACAATGTTACATTCTATAAAAATCGTGTCAATTTAAATGTGGGTCTATTCAAACTGCTTTTGCATGTTCAACGCTGTACAGTGTTAGCTTCAAAACATTAGAAAATATCTTGAAATGCATAGTTAAGGAATACACTTTCTCCGGCTCTGGGAGGAACACTTTCTCCGGCTCTGGGAGGAACACTTTCTCCGGCTCTGGCAGGAACCATGGATATGTTTCAATGTTAAGGTAAATAGACATAACCTGGCTTTTAGAAAATATACATAAAAATCAGGAACAATGCAGCAAATCATTGATATTATTCTTGAAGCATTTGTTATCAATGTGTACTTGTCTGTGTGTGTGTGTGTGTGTGTATGTGTGTGTGTGTATATGTGTGTGTGTGTGTGTGTGTGTGTGTGTGTGTGTGTGTGTGTGTGTGTGTGTGTGTGTGTGTGTGTGTGTGTGGTGCACATCTTTGATTGTTGGATTGGTAGGTCTCTTGATGACAAGCAGAACTTTCTGCTGGCTGGGACCCAGGCTTCTAATCAGAGCCAAACAAAATACCACCTTGTACACCCTCAATCAGACCTCAGATTCAAACAATAGATCGACTTAAAGGGGTTCTTTACAGGGGATGGGTCAGGTAGGTTACAATAAGAGGATTAGAGAAACAGACAGGTGTGTTTGGATAAATCGCAGCACATTTCTTCCTGCCGAAATTTTAAACATATATTAGGCTACCTCCATGTTTCTCAAGAGATGCTAGTGTTAACATTTTTTTTCACTTGTCCAATATCGAGAGGGACCGTGGTGACATTTGAGCAACATTGGTTTTCACGGGACAATTATTTACACTGCAAAGGCATTCATCATTACATTTACCTTTTGGGCATTTCTGTGTGCTGCAGTTGGGCTAAAAGCCCTATCCCAGAGCTATAAACAGAGCATCAGAAGCAGTACAGTGTCAAGGGTCACAAATTGTATGCTAATGCTAGGTTGTTATTCATATTTAATTTTGCTGGGTTCAGAAGCAATCCAACAGTATCATGTGACAGCTGATAGGCCAAGGCATATAGATAAAGGGACAATTCCCTTCCCTCTGTTTACATGTACAGTGGGGCAAAAAAGTATTTAGTCAGCCACCGATTGTGCAAGTTCTCCCACTTAAAAAGATGAGAGAGGCCTGTAATTTTCATTACAGGCACAATGCTCTCTAGCAAACCTCTGACGGGCCTGGACATGTACTGGCTTAAGCAGGGGGACATGTCTGGCACTGCAGGATTTGAGTCCCTGGCGGCGTAGTGTGTTACTGGTTACTTTGGTCCCAGCTCTCTGCAGGTCATTCACTATGTCCCCCTGTGTGGTTCTGGGATTTTTGCTCACCGTTCTTGTGATCATTTTGACCCCAAGGGGTGAGCTCTTGCGTGGAGCCCTGGATCGAGGGAGATTATCAGTGGTCTTGTATGTCTTCCATTTTCTTATAATTGCTCCCAGAGTAGATTTTTTCACACCAAGCTGCTTACCTATTGCAGATTCAGTCTTCCTAACCTGGTGCAGGTCTGCAAATTTGTTTCTGATTTTGTTTCTGACTCCATTGTGGAGTTTGGAGTGTGACTGTTTGAGGTTGTGGACAGGTGTCTTTTATACTGATAACAAGTTCAAACTGGTGCCATTAATACAGGTAACAAGTGGAGGACAGAGGAGCCTCTTAAAGAAGTTACAGGTCTGTGAGAGCCAGAAATCTTGCTTGTTTGTAGGAGACCAAATACTTATTTTACCGAGGAATTTACCAATAAATTAATTAAATATCATACAATGTAATTCTCTGGATGTTTTTTCAAATTTTGTCTCTCATAGTTAAAGTGTACCTATGATGAAAATTACAGGCCTCTCTCATCTTTTGAAGTGGAAGAACTTGCACAATTGGTGGCTGACTAAATACTTTTTTGCCCCACTGTAAATATAGACCACCCCACCAAAGTACCCTGCCTTGGGCTTAATGCAGCTTATAATGAACATTTCTATAATACCCCGCTCAAGGATCATGGATAAAAAGCATTATTACTATTGCTAATGCTGTGATTGGATGAAGATGTGGACAAATTGTTTCAACGCAGAACTACTTTGGACGTGGTTGTGGAGGAGAAACTGACAAAAGCAACGTCTGGAATGCCTGCTTAACATGTACAGTGAGTGGTTGTTTTGCTCTCCATTTCAATGCCCTTCTCATTCAAGAAGGAAATAACCTCTTCTTGACATGACCCATGTGAAGGGTACTGGTTGTTAGATGCTCTCCAGATTAATGGCCTGGATGTTGACATAGAACAGTTGTGACTGTGTGGATAAGCTGTGTCACACCTCCGGTCATCAGAGCCAAGGCTCCACTATACTGTATCATCATTGCATAAGTAAAAACAAACACTTGCCATGTTTCCAAAGAACTATGTGCAGTAATAACTATGAACTCTTCCCGTAATCTCTCTGATTCATAGCCCAACAGAGGTGGTTAGTGTGATCAACTTCCTTAGCCAGTACTAGTTCAGTTTCCATTCATCAGAGTGATATGATCTAATACTAGCAACATGTTGTTCTGTTATTACTGTACTGCCAGTGAACTGGTAGATATACAGTATAACAAGCCTCTGACAGGGGCCAGTAGTTTTGAAACAGTAGAAGGTCAAACACACACACACGTCTTTCTATAATATGACCTGACTTCAACTCCAAAATCCATGTGTCCTATTTTAGACCTAAATCTAACATATACCCTAATCTTAACCTAACCTAAATCACCTAACATTAATCACCAATCATCAACCCTAAAGTTAACCCCTTTTCGGATAACCAATTACCCCTAAAACCTGAGGCCAAAATAATTAATCAATAACAAATTACCTGACAAAAATAATTGTTGGGGCAACCTTTCAGGTATATTTCTGGGGACATGTACACATAGCCAGGGATCTCAGTCACTCACTCATGTAGATGCCCCTACACCCCTAATCCCCCCCACACACACACACACAGAAATGCACACACAGAAAATCGTGAAAGGGGTGGACATTAACTGTCAGGCATAATTACTGAGAGCGTCCAATTCTCTGTGGCCAGTCCAGTCACTTGATTTGCCTCCTACCAAAATCTGACTGAAATCCCAAATTGAATTAGAGTTCTGGAGTCCATGAACTCTACATACATACAGCAATAATGCACAATGGCACTTTTTATTTAATATGTAGCATGAGTGGAAATCCATGCAGGGAATATATTGCATGTTTCCTTACACAGCAGTGGGGAAAAGTCTGCAAGTAATTTGACATTTAGCGATGACTGTAAGGCTTATGTCATTACATCATTGAGATTGACTGAATTCAGTTTAAGTTTTAGCTACCAGGATTCTACAAGTACTGTGGGGTTCAAAATATTGAACAGCATAATAAGTAGCCTACTTCTATGATCTAAAGAAAACCTGAGGTAAGGTTGGCATCACAATATCAGATATGATCTGTATAACATTGTAAACAAGAGCACCTTTGATGCTGGCTTTCCTTTTAGAACCTGAAGAACAGAACAAAGCCTATCCTTGCTACTTCCAAAACTATTGTGAATAGGATAAGAGAGAGAATGAATTTGGCTAGGAAGTGCCTCCCTTCTCTTAGCAGAAATATTTCTCCCACTGGCACTTTGCGGGGCCTTTTGGGATCTTTTTCATGGTCATGAGACCTGGGCAGGCTCCAAGGTCCCTGATAAAGTCTGAAGAGAGATGTCTCCAAACCAAGTTGAGTCTGATGTCCTCACCGTTGCCTTATCTTCCCTGACTGGTGGGAACAGGGCCACCGACCCCGAAAAAGTCCTCAAGGGAACCATTGTTGTCAGCGTGACAGAGCAGGTCAAACAAAGAGGCCCTCTTTCCAGTTCTGAAATAGGGCAATCCCACCTGTCTGATTGTCACAGCATAAGCCAGTAAGTCTAGTTACGTATAAGGCTATTTTTTCCACAGTTTGGTTGTAAATGCTTGCTGGTCCCCTGTCTTATTTGAATTATGTGGCTCAACAATTTAAGTGGAAATGACAGTAAATATACTGTATGTGCCTCCATTCCAGCTCCCTGCCTTCAGTTATGTCTGCTGGTCCATTCCTGAGCAGGGCGGTTTGTGGAGAAGGGCATACAGTACTTGGTGTAGGGAAAGGGTGGTTTATGGTTTATTTACTTACAATATTTTTAGTATGTTCTTTTGATGTCTGTTTTTTTACCATAATTTTACCAGGTATGGTTGAGACACATTCTTATGTTCAGCAACAACCTGTGAGAGAATAAACGTGAACAATCTTGCTCAGGGAAAGACACAAAAAAAATGTGGTTACTGGTCAGACGATTTAGCAACTAGGTGCAGCTAGTCATGTTCATTGATTTCTTTATTGTCTATTTAAGTAACTAAAAGCAGCTCCATGTTCCTTTACAGCACAAAATCTACTAAGTGGTTAATGAATAAAGCCAATCAGAACTTGGAGAGATGAACTCATCCAGCTCGAATACATGACATCATTTTGAAAGGGAGATTTGGCTTGAGGTCCAATAAGGACCAACAACGGACCTTAGTGGAGGTGAGGGCAGTGAGGGGGGCGGCCACGGTGCTGTAGTCCCTGATGAAACGCTGGTGAAAATTGGCGAATCCCAGGAAACGTTGGAGCTGAAGCCGGGTGGCAGGAGCAGGCCACTCCGCGACTGCCTATACCTTCCCTGGATCCATCTGAACCCCATCAGCGGAGACGATAAGTCCTCGAAACGGAACAACAGACGGATGGAAATCGCACTTCTCCGCCTTTACATACAATTTGTTCTCCAGGAGCCGTTGAAGAACCTGACGTATGTGGGCCACGTGTTCTTGGGCTGAGCGTGAAAATATCAGGATATCATCCAGATAGACAATAACAAAGTCATTCAGCATGTCCCACAGGACATCAATGGTGAGTGCTTGGAATACTGCAGGGGTGTTGGTCAGTCCAAACAGCATTACGAGGTATTCATAGTACCCGCTGGCCGTGTTGAACACAGTTTTCCACACATTGCCCTCCTTTATTCGGACAAGGTGTTAGGCATTGTGCAGGTTGAGTTTGGTGAAAACCATTGCCCCCTGGAGCGTCTCGAAGGCTGATAAGAGGAGAGAGTAATGGCTCTTGACCGTAATGTCATTGAGACACCCGTAGTCAATGCAAGGGCGCAGCGTCTTGTCTTTTTTCCCACAAAGAAGAAAAACCAACGCCAGCAGCAGAGGATGACAGCCATATGATTCCGGCCCGAAGCGAAGATGCAACGTATTCCTCCATCACCTTGGCCTCATGTCCAGACAGACATTTAAAGGCGTCCTCTGGGGGGGGATGAGTCCGGGTGGAATTCAATGGCACCGGTTTTGTTACAGGTTTTGCTGAAAACTGCCTTTAGCCCAATGTATTCTGCAGGAACCGACATGAAATCGATGGCTTCCTCTGGTCCAGAGAAGCTCAATGACGTCAGAGGCAGGGAGGCTTGTAGGCAGTGAGAATGGCAGAACGGCCTCCAGCCTGTGATGGAGCCGGTCGACCAGTCGATGAGTGGGTTGTGCTGACAGAGCAATGAGTGGCACAGCACAATTGGATCATCTCCTGGTGATTGCCAGAAATGAACATGGACACGCTTGGAGATATGGGTGACACGCCAATAGAATGCCCGTGCAGGGCAGTGGCATCGACAGGAGGGCGAGACGAGACATTCAACTGAAGCAGGAGGGTGGAATCAATGAAACATTTGTCATCCCTGGAATCAATGAGGACTTGGACAGACAGAGAACGGGGTCCCAACATGATAGTGGCGTGGAACAAGTACCAGGCTGTGGGTGTCCCGGGAGTAGATATGCGGCTCGCCGACAGTCCCGTGGCTATAAGTGAGCCTGGATTTTACTCCACAATTTGCCACAAAGTGAACGGACCTGCCGCAATACAGACAGCTGCGGGAGAGGAGCCTCTGTTAACGAACAGCAGGTGTCAGCCTTGCTCTACCCACATGCATCAGTTTGGAATGGGAGTGTTCGGCAGCGGTCGGATAACTTTGGGGGAACTCGGGCGGCAGGGCAGGCTCGTGCTGTATACGTCGTGGAGCCAGGTACTCAGTGGGAAGCGAAACCCTAGAGTGATGGCCTCTCTCCCGATGGTGTTCCTGTATCCTACTATCGATCCTGGTGGCAAGGGAGATGAGGGCATTCATATCCGTTGATAGATCCCGAGCAGCGAGCTCATCTTTGATGGTCTCCGATAAGTCTTGGAAGAACGTGTCAAACAAGGCTTCGGGATTCCAGGAGCTATCGACTGACAGGGTGCGGAAATCAACAGCACAGTCAGAAACACTGCGGGGAACCTGACTTAAATGGAATAAACCCAGAGCGGCTTCCCTGTCCAAGAAGGGGGAACCAAAAACTTGCTTTTACTCCGCTGAGTATGCCTCCAGGCTGCCACACACCGGTGATTGCTGTTCCCAGATGGCAGTCGCCCAGGCCAAAGCCCTGCCTGTCATCAGAGACATGAGGTAGGCTACTTTAGAACGTTCAGCGGGGAACGATGAGGACTGTAGCTCGAATACCAACGAGTATTGTGTCAGAAAGGACCAACAGGTCTTGGCTTAGGCCCAAGAACCGTTCCGGAGGTGGTAGTCGGGGTTCTCGAAGAGTCATAGCGGAAGCAGGTGGGTGACACAGCAGATTTGGCTGGAGGAGGGGGTGGGGACTCCAGGCATGGTAGAGTCTGAGTTAACCATCCTAACTGCTTGGTGACAGCCTTGGTGGCTAGCCGCTGAGCCTCCGTCTGTCTTGCGAGTTCGTCCATGATGGAGCAAAGGGTTTCTTCATGCCGTCCCACGGCAACCGCTTGCATGACTATCATGTTCTGCATACGCTCCACGTCCGCTGGGTCCGTCATGGCCAGATCATTCTGATAAGGCTGGAGTGTGGAACCAAGTGCGGACACAGAGGCAGAGAGGTGTCGTGCACAGACGTTTATTGTAGGAATAGGCAGTCTCGTGGTTGGCAGGCAGGCAGAGGTCAGACAATGAATCAGAATAATAGAGGGACAGAGGATTTGGCTGGTTCGAGCTCGGGGACAGGCAAAAGTTGTAATGAGGTGGTCCACAAGGCAGAAGCACAGTGGGCAGGCAGGCTCAGGGTCAGGAACAGAAGAGGTTCACTAGCTGGGAAAGCAGAGCAGAGAACGGTTTACAGGAGACAGGTAACACGGGAGTAAACGCTGGAAACGCATGAAAAGACAATACGATCTGGCAGTGGGTGAACAGAAAACACATGGATAGATGTGGAGTTTCTCCACACCAACCTTGTTGAAACATGTCTTTATGGACCCCACTTTGTGCTCTGGGTCACAGTCATGATGGAACAGGAAAGGGCCTTCCCTAAAATGTTCCCACAAAGTTGGCGTTTGTCCTGTAGCATTAAGATGACCCTTTACTGGCAAAAAGGGGCTGAGCCCGAACCCTGATACACAGCCCCAGACCAATATCCCTCCACATCCAAACTTTACAGTAGGCACTATGCATTCCAGTAGGTAGCATTCTTCTAGCATTAGGCCTGGTGGCAAGATGAGATGACTGAGGGTGCATTTTTTATAAACGAGGAGGCACATCTACTCACTGTGCACAGTGTGAGACAAAATATTTCAAAGCGATATATATGCATGTAAAGCCGTTCGCAACAGTTGACAGTGATAACCAGTCCCAGTCAAATTCATATACCATTGGCTGTGTTTATGGTTAAACAAAACCGGGAGGGTAAACGTTTTTGCCCCCTTTCCCCCCCAAAAAAATAAGATGTTAGCAAACAAACAATATAAAAAGCAATATGAAACTAGCAGTGAATTTCCGGCTAGCTATCCTACTAATTTTCCGTGATTGCAAATTCAGAATTTATGTCTAACTATTTATTTTGCTTGTACATACAGTATACTTCTACATTTTCTGTACATTTGTAAAATTTCAATGGCACATTTAAAATTGCATTTGGATTATTTGCACATCCATACATTCCACTTGTACATACATATACTTAATAGTTTTTCTGCCCTCCTCTATTTGCAATTCTGGTTAGACGCAAACTGCATTTTGCTGTACTGTACTTGTACTGTTCAATGACAATAAAATATTATCATATCTAATTGCTGTTTAAAGAAGTATTTCTGGTTCAACATAATGTTTACCTATCAAAAGGTTTGGAGTTTGGATGTTTTAAGGTTGAAAAGATACTGTTGGTGAGGGTAATTAACAAACATGACATAGTTAAAGTTCATAAGTGTTACCAACAACAGGTCTTATTTCTGTAGCGTGAACCGTTCAAAATATACAGCCTAATTGTTCATTAAAGCTAACTACGCTAATTAGCATATGTCAAGTTTGCATTGGGGATAGCTTAAATGTATGAAATATTTGGTTTTGTGTTGGTGGCATGCAAGATTCAAAAGATACATCCTAGTAATTAAATTAATTACGCTAATTAGCATACGGAAAATCGCTAAACGTTTCCTCATTTGAAGTAGGTATAGCCTAAACTTGGTGAAACAAAATTTGTTTTGTGTCTGTCTCTTCGAACGGTTCAGAAGATACTGCTTAATAGTAAAATAACACTAGTTAGCATAAATAAAATCAATAAATTTCATAATTTGAGGTGGGGATGGCTGAACTGGTAAAACAAAGTTGGTTTCCAGTGTCTCGCTCAAACAGTTTAAAAGATACAGCCTAATAGTTAATGTATGCTATTTAAACTAGCATATAAAAATCATCAAACGTACCAGTGTACTCACTTGCTCTGAACTGACTCCCTGGTGATCATAGTTGGTAGTGGCCTATGGAAGCCATAGCTATCTCTCCAACAATAAGTGCTGAGTCAGTTTATAATTTTAATGTCAAAATATTGAATGTCATGGATCGCCTTGCACCAGTAAAAGGAAAGAGAATTATGAGCAAACAGAAAACACCATGGAGAACCACCATGATGGTAAGTGCCCTGAAAAGAGAATGTAGGAAAGCAGAACGTAAGTGGAGGAAAACTAAAGTTCAAATTCACTATGACATCTATAAACAAAGCCTTGGTAGCTTCAACAATGAGTTACAAAGAGCCAGACAGCAACATTTATCGGGAATGATTAACAAGAATATCAATAAAACCCGCACTCTATTTGTCATGGTCGACAAGCTTACAAACCCAATAAAGCAGATAGCCTCAGAACTCATGTCCACTTTGAAATGTAATGATTTTGTGTTAGTATTAGTACCATCAAAACTACACAGTCTAACAAGGACACTGTACCATCACTACGACCACCCAGACATAACTTGATTATCATGTCGCAAATAGTACACTTGATCAAAAATTCGACTTCTTAGAGCATCTACATGTTGTCTCGACACACTGCCATCAGACTTTTTAAAAATAATAGACCTGCAGCAAATAGTTAATAGCGCCCTGCAATCAGGCATTTCCACAACATCTCTAAAAACAAATGCCTTTAAGCCCCTATTAAAAAAGAGTTCACTGGATGCATCCATAACGAACAACTATAGACCTGTTTCTAATCTCCCTTTTATCTCAAAGATCATTGAGAAGGTTGTATTCAATCAAATCAGCGATTGTGTGACCTCAAGAGGTCTCTTAGACAAATTTCAGTCAGGCTTCCGACCTCACCACTGTACTGAAATGGCCCTGAGAAAAGTTTTAAATGATAAATGGCTAAATACTGATTCAGATAAAATACCGGTTCTAGTTCTACTAGATCTCAGTGCATTCCTTGCCTTGTTTAGATTTTATCTAGATGGCCGAAGTTACTTTGTCACCATTGGTAATCTTGAATCTGATAAGGTGGCTATGACATGCGGACTTCCACAGGGATCAGTTCTTGGACCGCTTCTGTTCAATCTCAATATGCTACTTCTGGGCGAAATTCTACAGAACAACAACATTAACTACCACAGCTATGCCAATGATACTCAAATATATATGGCTCTCGAACCGTATGACAACAGCTCAAAGGACACTCAGTGTCACTGTATAGAGCACATAAATACCTGGATGAACCAAAATTGTCTACACTTAAACCAAGATAAAATCACCATCCTTGCGAAACACACAATACCTCCTCCTGCTGCCCCATCCCTGCAGGTCGCTCCCTGTTAATCATGAAAATACTCCATGCTTACCGCTTTTAATACTCTGCTCCTACTCACTCTGTCACTCGGCCCTGTCATGCTCACACTGGGCCTCCACGGCTTCCTTGTCACACCCAGTGTCAGTATAGAAAATGAACCAATGGGCCGCTGGGCCATGCTTTAAAGTTATACCGGCCCCAAAATTGCCTCTTGCCAGATTACCAGTCCAGGCCTGTAAAAAAAATACAGCCTAATAGTTAATTAATGCTAATTACGATAAATCGAAAAACTATACATAATATTAAGTGGGGATAGACTAAAACAACGTTGGTCTCCTGTCTGTAGCTTGAATGGTTTCAAAGATACAATCTAATAGTTAATTAACGCTTACTATGCCAACTTGCATGGGTAAAGAAGTTAATCCAATGCACGGTTCAGGATAAACATTTTTTAAAGGCATTTATTAGCATTAGCATTAGCTTGTGTTGAAAAGGGACAGATGTCTGTCAGCTGCCATTTTGTAATTTTCGATCTTTTCAGATATCAACCAACAAATGCACATGGTCTTATATGGGGGGTAGTATCTGGATGCACAATGAAGTTTATTGTTATTAAAGATGAAGTTTATTGTTATTATTGAAGATGAAGGTTATTTTTCCAATAAAGAATTGCACACATGTATATTGTGCATACATATAGTGTACAGTAGTCAGCAATTTTGTCTGACATTTTGCAAGTAATCTCTTATTCCTTAAACAATTTTACAATTTTCATTGTACAGAAAAATCCTTCATGGCAATTTTTTTTTTCTTGAGACTTCTTTTGTTCATCGTGAGGAATGAGCAGGTACCAAAAAAAATCAGTGACAAATGAGGTAGAAATGGCATCATTTTGAACTTTGCTAATGTAATCGTGTACTATAGCACCCTTGGTGGAGGAATCCGGACGGGGTCTGCATGTTTTTTACACGTGGACTACTTCAATAGTATGCAAGTTTATATCATTTTTTACCATGGAGTTATTGAGCATTTTAGGCATCATGAATAATAATAATACTAACAATGACAATATGGTTTCTGCTACCAGAGAACCCCTAACAAAACCCTCTAGCTGGCTAACTCTTGTGTTCCAAAGCTAATCATTAGAAAACCCTTTTGCGGTTATGTTTGCATCGCTGAATTCTATTGTGCTGATTAAATATGCAATGAAAGTGGCCTTTTGACTAGTTCAATATCTTCATTATCATAAATATGTCAAATATATAAATATTTTCTAATGAATCACTATATACACCAAAAGCAGATGCAATTCTCTTAGAAATGCATAGTTTTCTGGAAATTTTTATACCTCACTTCCCCAATCAAGAAGAATCTGACATCCTGATAACTTCCTTTGGGAAATTCAAAATACAGTTCAACCCTAAAGAGGGTAAAACCTCTGGGCTGGACGGATTACCCTGGTACTCTACATAAATCTCTGTTCACTCACCTTACCTGCACAACATTTTTGGCCAGGCGTGTATTGATGGAGAACTACCAGCGACTCTTCCATTCACATACTATAGACTCTCCACACAGATACAAAAATATTATAGTCAAGTTTAAATATTTAAAATATTTAAATACAAGACAATATATTAATTTAAGTTTGCAAGACATGGAGATTCGTTGTCAGATCTCACAATGAACCAGTCCCAAAGAACAGTGAGACTGTGATGTAATGAAAGATGTGTTTTGGGAAGTCTGTCATGGTGCAATGTTGTCTGGTGTCTCAACTCAATGGGACATTCTAATCTTACACCAATGTGTCTATTTCCTTCCTCAGAGGAGTGGACATACAACCCTGTTTCCAAAAAGTTAGGTCAATGTGTAAAACGCTAATGAAAACCGAATGCAGTGAAGTCCAAATCATGTATCCCTGTATTTAATTGAAAAATGTACGTAGACCACATATCAAATGCTGAAACTTAGAAATGTTATTGTTTTGGAAAAAATCATGCCCATTTAGCATTCAGTCAGCAACATGTTTAAAAAAATTGGGACAAGAGCATTTTTACCACAATGTTGCATCACCTCTTCTTTTAACAATACTTTGTCAGTTCAATACTCTGTAAGAACTGAGTGGCCAAGTGCTGTTGTTTTGAATGTATTCCCATTCTTGCCTGGTATAGGATTTCAGCTGCTCAACAGTTCGGGGTAGCCTTTGTCATATTTTTCATTTCATAAAGTGCCAAATGTTTTAATGCGTGAAAGGTCTGAACTGCATACTGGTCAGTATAGCCTACAGACTCTTACTACAGAGCCATGCTGTTGTGATATGTGCAGAATGTGGTTTGGCATTGTCTTGCTGAAATAAGCAAGTCCTTCCCTGAAAAAAGACATTATCTGGATGGCAGCATATGTTGCTCCAAAACCTGTACATATGGTTCAGCATTAAGATGCCTTCACAGATGTGCAAGTCACCCATACCATGTGCTAATGCACCCCATACCATCATGGATGCCGGCTTTTGAACTGTGTGCTGATAACAAGCCCGATGGTCCTTCTCCTCTTTAATCAGTAGGACGCGGTATCCATGATTACCAAAAATAATTTTACATTTTGATTTGTTAGACCACAGGACAGTTTTCCACTTTGCCTCAGTTCATCTTAAATGAGTTCGGGCCCAGAGAAGGTGGCAGCGTTTCTAGATCTTGTTTATATATATAGTTTCTTTGTTGCGTTGTAGAGTTTTAACTTGCATTTGTGGATGCAGCGACATACAGTGTTCACAGACAAGGGTTTTTGGAATTGTTCCTGAGCCCATGCAGTGTTTTCCACTACAGAACCATATCGATTTTTAATGCAGTGCCGTCTGAGGGCCCAAAGATCACGGCCATCCAGTATTGGGTTTTGGCCTTGTGCCTTGCATACAGAGATTTCTCAGGATTCTCTTAATCTTTTAATGATATGATGTATTGTAGATGATGAGATTCCCAAACACTTTTATGTTGAGAAATGTTATTATTTAATTGTTGCGCTATTTGCCCATGCAACCCCCTCCCCCATCCTCACATCTGACAGACTTATCCTCTATGGAATGAATGAACTTTTCCAGTTGTTTGTTGCCTCTGTCCCTACTTTTTTTAAATGTGTTGCTGGCATCAAATTCAAAGTGGGAATATATTTTTCAAGCAACAATAACATTTCTCCTTTTCAACCTACAGTACATGTTGTCTTTCTACTATTTTCTATTGAATATAGGGTTTAAATGATTTGCACATCATCTGTTTTTATTTACATTTTACTCAGCGTCCCAACTTTTTTGGAAACAGGGTTGTACAAGTTGGGAGGTCATGCTGGCCTCCTTACTGTACCTAAAATTTCTAAACAAACAGGTTGAGGCAGGGCTTTTTCCCATAGATCACCATTATTGTGAAACTATCTGCTTATTCACCTAAGATTTTTCCCATAAATGTGGCATGTACGATGGTACGATGCACGTAGCCTTAAGATGGACTTTGTTTCAAAGGACTTACGCTTGTTTCCCAATTTTAAGCGCTACGTTACAGCCATTTGGAAGTGAATTAAGCTGTTTGGGGATTGGAATGGAATTAGGTCATGAATACATTTGAAAATATAGCCTATTGCATTTTGATAGAGCTTTATTAGGGGAGACCAGGATGGCTGGCAAACTTTTACTTTCTGTCATATTTCTCTGGCATCATTTATGTAAAGATATACTAACCAGTAGCCAATGAAAGGTTAATGTCTCAGCTACAGTATAAATACATATGTATTATGTACACACGTCTTTAATAAAATTAGGTGATTCGTGATTGAAGTCATGTTGTGTATTTGTGTCAACCAGCCCCATCATTATTTTTGAGTGGGTAAGTTGTTTGTTTGTGGAAGTATTAATAGTTCTTTGCAATAACCTATGACATTTTGGTGGTTCTCCAACTTATAGGGGTTCTCCCACAGTTTCAAGTTAGGAATTAATATATTTTTCTATTTTACAATTTGTAAAACAAACATGCAGTTTAGGTTTCACATGGTTAAGTTAAAAGGTACTGATAAAGGTAATAAAGGGTGATAAATGTGCACAGGGACAAGCTTGCCCCCTTTCATTAATTATAAAGGATCTTATTCTGATTACCTAAAATGCTTCACTGCATTTTAGGTCATCAGAATAAAATAATAACCTTACTACAGTGTCTATAAAGTATACATATATAAAAAAATATCTGCACACATTTTCTTTTAAACATTTCATGCTGTAAAAATGTCTGTGCACTGCATTATAAAATGCTTTTTAACCCAAATGAACCGATTCAGTGGAATGCATGAGAGATGGAAAATGTATAAATTTATGTTCACTTTATGCAAGTTTGAGAATAATATAATATTGTATCAAGTGAAAAAAAAAGTTTTGGTGCTTTGCAAAATAAGAAACAAATACTGTCAAACAAAACAACTTAAAGATTTCCTCTTAGTGCTCTACCTACCTAACGGTGAAATGTTTTTTTCACCATTTATTAATGGGTGGAACTGATGGTTATATTAGGTAACGTTTATCACACAAGACCTGTAGCACATACAGAAGTATGTAGACCACCCAAATGTTCATATTGCCCTTGTGACCAAAACAATGTCTAACAATGTCTAATCATATCCTATTTTTAATTGAGATGTGACGCACCCTGGTTGCCTAAGACCTTTGTCGCTTATTCCAAGCTCCACCCAACAGGCACGTACTCACTACCCATGAACACACTAAAAATATAGTTTCCAAACAGTTGGCACATTAGTGTTGCGTGTGAGTGAAACTGGATTTGAAATGATACTGGATACCTGAAAAAAAAATCAGTACATCTTTTCCCTTTCCTTTTCACGTTGCAATTTTTTTTCTTCACATAGCTAAACCAAATACCAGGAAGTTTATTGTTTGATAAAAGAGACAGACCAAATGGCACCAGGATGATGTTTTGTGTTTGTTTTTCAACTTTGTCCCAAACACAAGGCAGCAAAAACATGCACACCCAGCTCAGTCCATTTTACTTAACTATATACAACTATAATTACCATGTAATATTAGTTCAGCAAAAATGTCAAACAAAATGTATTTTTATTTTATTACATAATATTATTGATGGCATTCGTGAGGGGATGAGCCAATTAAAATCTATGTATTACAGCATAAGGCGTTCAATTAAAGCCAGACTGGAAACGGTACTTCTTTTACATGCAGTGCCTTTGAGATCTTTGACCAGAGAGAGTCAAACCTTTAACATCCCATCCAATCAACAGCACTCTCTACAGCACACTGTCCTCAAACCCTGCCCTGGGACATATGGATATCCTTAAGCTAGAAGAAAGATTTCCCCCTACTGGCACTCTACAAACCCTTTCTGCAGCATCATATCTCTTATCCAGGGACCAATCCTGCATATGGAGTAGGAGGCGGTAGGATTTGTGTTCATATTCATATAGTTCAAAAGAACATGCTGGTTTGCATTTGTGCAGTGGCTATCCAGTGTTGCACAATGACTGGTTGGACTGGACGGCTATGGAAACCAGAAAATGCAATTTCAACAATTACCCTCTAAAATGTAACATCGGTATTCATAGAATAACCGTCATAATCAAATAGTTTCATTATGCAGTTTTAGAATACATGAAATAAAACTGTATTTGCATTAATGTATTATAAATAGGATGAAGATATCATTTCGAAACTGCAAAACTATGGTTTTAATAGCAATTTTCTTTTTGATTTTTCAAAAGAAAAAAGTTACCTGGGTTATTTCAATATAGGTTTACACCTATATTCTTACACTGGAACTGGGTAAACATGAGAGTTGTTTGTGATTAAAAGCAGCCCAGCATATCTCCTGACATATTTAAGTCAAGCTCTGTTGACTGTCCGTTGGTATTTTCCCAGGATGGGACACAGTGCATTGACTACACCTAGTATGCATAAATGCCTATAAATAGAAACAATTATTGTTTCTACCCATAAAGAGGACATTGCCTCAGAAGTGCAGGCACGTAGTTTGAAGATATGCAAAAACAAAATGTTAAAAAGGGGATCAAATGTTTTTCTATTACCACAGTTTTTTATAGTAATTATTATGAACTGGGTTGTTGTAAACATGAATGGTGATATGCTCAAACACGGTATATTTAAGCAATAAGGCACGACAGGATATGTTATGTGGCTAATAGACACACTCATCAAAAAGTGCCTGGATAAAGCACTTAGCTGTAATGATTTGGCAATATACTACAAACCCCTGAGATGCCTTATTGCAATTGCAAACCGGTTGCCAACACAATAACAGCAGGACAAAATTATAAGATGGCATAACTGTGGTATATGGTGTAACAGGCACAGCTATCAGCCATTCATCATCTGTGATTGAAATCTTTGGTTTATAACTGACCATACATCACAGATATGACAAAAATGTATACCATTTTATTTATGTTTGTAATCTGTTTATTGTAGCAATAAGAAACCTCAGGTGTTTTAAAGAGTTCAACTTTTAAGCAGATGTCAAATCCAATGCCTTTCCTATAGTAGTTAACATCCCCCCACATTATTTGTTGTTGATTAGGCTCTCTGGTCCAGGGGAATCACATTTTTTTTACTCTCTCACAGTCATAAAAATTACTGTCGAATGGGGTGGATATTGACATAGATTAGCAACGAGCTAACAAATAAAAACAAAGATTTGTCACCATCCTGTTAAAAAGTGTTCAATTCAGCACACTCCTCGGAAAAGCGGGAAAGGGAATGTTCAGGGCTTATGCTCCACAATAAGAAAGCTGTCAGTCAGCCAGCTGGTAATTATCGAATGCTTAACTAAGATTTCCAAGTGTGTTGTGAAAGAGGATCGGATTTAATCTCACTGAAAAAGCTAAATCCAAAAAGATTATGGATGATAAGACAGCACAAACTAAGTTTTAGGACATGGACTTCGATAGGATTATAATCAGCTGTGATCTAAACACAATATGTGTCATGGGAGAAGTCAACAAAGACGTTGTAAAGGAAAGTACTCTGCATGGGCTTATTGCAGACATACAGGTGTTTCTGTCTTGTGTTGTGGTAACCAGCCACTGTTTGTGCTGCTGCCTGTTTTTTTCCTCAAAATATTTCCATTCACACAAAACACAGGAAAGTTTAAGATTCCCTGACTCCTTCTAAGCTCTAAACTATTTCATCAGAGGATTTGGTGAGGCTATTTGTTTTGGCCCTTCTAATTTCGTTGAACGGTGTATTTGTAAATCAGGTCCCATGAATACGTTATCAAACTGCCGAGAGACATCTATGTTGAAGTATCTTATGAGTCAGCCCTTGTGAGTGTTAACCAGTTCTACCCCAAGTTGGATGACATCCCTATATCGGATGTTTTGGTGGTGTTGGGGGAGCAGTTTGAGCTGACAAATCAGTGAGTAGCATCTCATCAACCACTTCTTTCCCCATAATCCCCACACTAGAATTTAACAAGAGTGAAAGAAAGTGATTCTACTGATGGTAGAGATAATGACTAAAGGCCAGTTTTGTTGACATGGATTAAGCCTAGTCCTGGACTAAAATTTAAAAGCTATAAAAAAGCTCTGTAGAAAACTCAATTGATCTTGATTTTTTAAAGATCAACTATAGATGTTAGGCTAATACAGAAAACAGAAGATTTGGTCTGAAGCCAAAATATAAGGCCCTTTCACACTGCATTAGCCATAAGCCTGGGATATCCCAACACAGGCTGAGACTGGCACTGAACATTATGATTCCCACATATATTAATTACTAGCCCACTTGGATATGTTTTATATAACACAATTTTAGCCTGAGACCAATGTGTCCCTTTGCATAGGACCAAGAAGGCTGTTAGCCCTGGGCTAAGGTGCAGTGGGAACATGCCTTTACTGTGATGTGTGCTGTTTTCTTTATCGACTCACAGCAACCTGCACAAGGGTTGCACAATGTAAAGATATCCTAGCGTAGGGAAACAGGCAATGCTAACCATTAGCATACAACTAATATTTTCCAAAACCAAATTTAAATAATTTTGTTTTGACACGTGCAGTTGTTTTGTTTCTACAAAGACCCTGGAAATGGAGAGGAAGTCAAGATTTTGGTACCACCGCATTAAGATTTTTATCAAAATCTAAACTGTGATTAGCAAAATGACATGTTGACTAATGACCTTGTATGTTACAAGAATGGAGAGTTCTTAAAGACAGCCACAGCCATGAGGGACACAAGGAAAACCAGTGGAATTCTTGCTAAGCAATAGAATAATCTGGCATGAATTTACATGCTTTGGTCATTAGAAGATTCTTCCCAGTGGTCATCTCACAACATATAAATGACCTTTTGGACAACACAATACTTCTTTTTACATTTTATTGTACTAATGTTTATTTGTATTATTTCTAAGCTTCTATAGTGCTTTTCTGAGAAAATAAACTCTTTCTGGACAGAAAAATTGAAATTAAGAATTTACATTAAGATTTCCTTTTCTTACATAAACACTTCCACTCAAAATCAATTAATCTAAGGTGACATTTTATGTTGAGAAATATGTGTAACAAAAATGAAATTACTTGTTGCTTGCATAAGTATTCATCTTCCACACATTAGTATTTGGTGGTACACAATGTTCCGTTACATGGTATATGGAAAATTTTAATGGAGAAAGTAGAGTTTTCTCTCAAACTTCAGTTATTAGGGGACTGATGCTGGTTTTCATGGAAGTATTTCCCCATAATTTAGCACCATCTGTTCTTCCTTGAATTTTAACAAAATTCCCAGTCACTCTTGATGAGAACCATCCCCACATGACTTCTCCAACTTCACTCTAGGAATGGTGTATCTTGGGGCATGGGCAGTTTTAGGTTTATGCCACACATGGTGGTTTGACAGTATGTTTTTTGGAAATTTAAGACTACACAATATTTTCCCAAATCACAGCTGGGTCACTCTCACGCTTTCAGATTATACTTTTCCAAGGTTTTTTCTATCAGCTTTCCAATACAGGCTTATTGAAGTCCCACTGAACTCTGTAGATCAGTGTCCATCTAAGTGATTGTTGTACACTCTCTGGCTCTTCACACATTTGCTTGCTTGAGCACTGATATTCCTTTCTTCCTGATTATTGATCCACTGTGTTCAGTGGGAAATCCAAAACACTATAATATTATATTGTACTCATTTCCAAATCTATGCAGTTCTATTGCTTAATCTCTAAATTCTGTAGAATGCACTTTGGTCTTTATTTTCTGGCATATTAACAGCCTGGAAAAAAGAAAGAAAATACAGCCTGACCAATGATCCTTCTACATTCATGTTTTTATCCAAACAAGTAAACTCCAGTGGTTTACATGTGGAGGCCAATGGTAACGTTAACAGTGTCCAGATGAGTACATGTTCTCTGATTTGTGTCAACAGGGAAGTTCCATAGCACAGGGTATGCAAGCAACACATTTCAGTTTTTTTTCTTACCAAAGTGTTCCAACAAGAAACCAGTTCTACTTTACAATAATTGATCTTAAGTGTCAGTGTGAAAATATAAATATCTTTACAAAATGTAATTAGAATGTACTTTATTATTTGAATGTAAAGTACCATTTCAGTCAGAGAATTTTATCTGGCACATATTTTTAAATCTTACATTTATGTGCTTATTCCCCACTGATTAATTTAGCCTTACACAGCCAGAAGAAACAACACCCCCCCAAGCCTGGCTCCTTTAAGTTTCATCTTAGATTCCTAACATTCTATGGTGAGTTTCTTCCTAGCCACTTGGTTTCAACATATTATTGCTTGATCTTATTGGGTTTTGACTGCATATCCATATTAACACTTTAGACAACTGCTGTGAAATGGGCTCTATAAAATAAATCTGATTGACATTCCCAAAAAAATTTCCTGTTCTGCATTTTGATAATTTGGCTGACTTAAACTGTCCGTGATAGTGGAAAGATGATAAAATGGTGATGAAAACTCTAGATTAGGGTTTATACATTCCAAGTCATATTTCCAGACCTTTTCTGCTCAGTCTTCCTTGATTGTGTTCCTGCTGTTCGTGAGAAGACTGTGCAACAGACAGTTGTCTGGGCAGAGTCGCCGCGCGTAATGTATCATTCAGTAACAACATATGATAGCTCGTCTTACCTTGGTAAACCATTGTCTATTTGACAGAGAAAAATATGTCAAACAAGAAAGCCAGGATACAAACACAGGAACACAGTCTACAAGAAAGCCAAAGACACACACAAGAACACAATCTATGAATATTGTCAACAGAGAATATAGACTTTTATGAAACATTTATGAACCTTTTTTTTTTGTTGAAATATTGATACTGTAGCAAGCAGAGGGAGTGAGAAGCCAATCTGAGGCTTTAGTGTGAAAAGCAAACCCCTTATGCATTGTGCCAATATTTTAACTTACTTGGGTGGGAATTGTAACATGGTTCATAAAGCATAAAGTGTTACAAAAATACATAAAGATGAAACATATTGCCTCATTAGGTGACAAAGTATTTGCAATGTTACACATACTTTGTAAATGATTTCCTGTCTTTAAAACTAAACTGAAAAGTGCAGGTGCGGTTTGTCCTTTTTTTGTATGTTTGCAAATGTGTACGGGTTAGCGTGCGAACGTCGGAAGATTGCAGGGCCCTCGCGTGTCTCTCGAGCTGCGATCTTGCCAATCCAGTTTGGGGTGTTCCATTCAACCTGACACGTATCCCATTATCTGGTTACATGAAGGAATGTAAACTACATAGACTGGAATGGGCCCTGCAAGAAAGACAGATGCTGTATGGCAGAAGACTTATCAATGGAGAAAAAGTATTTTGGTTGCATCATTCATAAATCTAGTGACACAACTCTCTTCCTAAGCAAACATTGGCCCCTACAAAAGCTGGTTGTACTGCACTGGAATCATAGTGCAACCAACAAGTGATATCACTTTTATCAGTATTATATTCAATATTTTGAAGTGTGCAGAGAGCAAAATGGAATTTAGAAAAATGACAAACACACATTACAAACACCCGGTCATACATGCACTCACTCTCACACACACACACACACACACACACACACACACACACACATGCATGCACACACACACACACACACACAAACACACACACACACACACACAAAAATAGGAGCCAATCTAAACATACAGAGGAAGGCTTGGTTCCACAGCATGTAAACACTGTCAAGTGCTGTCACCACACATCAAAGTCTGCTGAGACAGAAGTAATCCCAACTGACAGGCCAGCTCTCACCTCCACGCTGGAGTACCAAAGCTATGTATCTATATTTTCTCTCCTTAACTAGGAAAAAAAGCAATCCCATGAAGCACAATCATTCCTGCCAAAACCAAATGCATCAATCTCAATAGATTTAAGATGGACATCTATGGATGTATTTCTATCAAATTGTTGTAAACTTGTATGTAGCAAGTCACAAATATATACAGTGAGTCACAAATACCCAATAAAGTAACATACAAATACAGTAACATTACATTTGCGCGTTAACCTATCTCAGGCTCGACTTGATTACATTGTCTATCAGGTGACTTGATTGAATAGATAGACTGGAAATATGAAATTAATTAACTGGGTGATGAAGATTTGAAACTCATCTGCAGCTAACTTACATCCGCTAATGTTCAAAGTCAGGGTTTGCCTTGATTGTTATGAAATTAGAGGCCATACTTTGCTGTGTGCTGTAGAAATCAAAAACATACTGCTAGTTGTAAAATGTGTAAAAATAAATCATACTAACTCCCCAAAACTTTATTAATACAAGTAATTATGTGCTGTGTTATTCTGAATGTATGTTTTAAAAATAAAGGGGTTCTGGAGACTGAATAACCAGAACTAAAGAGGCCCGAATCTGGATTCCATATCTATCTGATCCGTAAACTGAGACTAACAAATATGCAGCGCCACTCTCAAATATGTTAGACCCCTCACAAATCTGTAAAAGGCAGAAGAGAAATGCTGTAACATTCACAAAAACATTTCATAAAATAATTTAACTAATCAGCATTTTTTTCTTAATGATTCATTATTTGTTTTGAATTTTGACTTTTCTGTCTGAAATTAGTGTGGCTGTACCCCAACACCAGATTGATTATTGATGACCATATACCGGTCATACAAATATTCAAGCTGGCTTCATAAAGGGAACGTTTGAAACCATTCATCAAGAAAATCACCAGCATTACAATATATGTATTTATGTTTTCAGTTAATAAAACATAAAGCATTAGAAAGTCAGTTATATGTACATAGCAATGGTATGTTTAATACCTCGGCGAGGGGCAGTAGTATGCCGAAGTAACTTTTAGCGAAGTAAGGTTTTGCTAGGACGTCGTAGGTTTTTGCGGGAATGCTGGACAGACACAAACAAGCCTCTGCTTGCGAGTTTGAATCACGAGAGATACACATTTTGTAACTTTTCCTCTAACCTTAATTTTAATAACCACCCAGAAAGCCTGTTATCTGGAACATTCACCCTTAGACTACTCCTTCTATACACAACCATCAAACCTAGACCATTTTCTTCTCTGACCACAGACCTTCTCTTCGCGTACATCCGAATATGAGTGACAACTTCCCCAACACTGACGCCTTGACCATGTCCATCTCGACAGGTTGCCATTACATAAACACTTATACAAAGCGACCTGTTCATACGTAAACGTGTTCACGTCCAAATGTGTATGTTTGAATATGTAAATATGTGTACAGTACATATTCAGGGATGTAACGTTACGTACAGATACAATAAAGCCTATAATGAGATCACATTGAAATATTACTGTGAGTAGAAAACAAACTTTCCAGCTCATCCACATAAGGCATATGACATTACACTCAATGAGGAAGCAGCATGCTTATTTTTAAAGGTCTCAAGAGATTTTTTTAGGGTTTACAATTGGCCACATAGAAAAATATGACTACGGTTTGAGTTAAGAGAATCAGAATGTACAGTTATTTTCCATTCCTACCCATAGCTAGGCTTGTTGAACCATGAGACTGCTTGTTAAACAATAAGAGTCTGGTAATCTTACTGATTGATCACTGCTTGAGAGTATTGATCACTGCTTGATAGATATACTGGTTGAACAATGACGCTGAAAGGGAAGTTTGTCACGTATATGCTTGGCACAAACAGTGGTTATTTTTGACATTGATAAGTGATTTAACTCATTACTCAACCATTTCTTTACATACAGCTTTCTATAAACTTACATTTTTATCAAGTTATTCCTATTTTTTAAAATACCTTTATAATAAAAAAAAATGTTTTCTTGTGCATTTCACCTGAAAGTAACTTGGTGAGGTTCTTCACAGTGCGATGTAAAATGAGGGCAAGGCATGCAGGTGAATGAAAATAGCCAATTCTTGAAGGGATGCAGGGAATGAGGCACCCCCTTAGTTAAGGAGTTCAAGTATCTCGGGATCTTGTTTGCGAGGGAGGAGAAAATGGATCGGGAGAATCAGTGCAGCGGATATGCAGCGGTATTGCATTTGCTTTACCGCACCGTGGTTACAAAAAGAGAACTGAGCCGGAAGGCAAAGCTGTCGATATACCGGTCATTTTTCGTTCCTATCCTCGCCTATGGTCATGAAGGCTGGGTCATGACCGAAATAATTAGATCACAGGTACAAGTGGCGGAAATTAGTTTTCTCAGAAGGGTGGCTGGCGTCTCCCTTAGTGATAGGGTGAGATGCTCAGTCATCCGTGAGGAACTCGGAGAAGAGCCGCGTGCATTTGCAGTCAGTTATTGATTTCCCTCTCTGTTTTGTTGCTTCAAAAGAACAAGGAATATTTTAATACTTCAGCTCTGTGCCTCGTCTCCTACCGCACAACCATGACAGATACATGTAGTTAAGTATTAGAATACAACAGAGAATACATGACAATAAAACAATAGGACACAAGACTCGAGCAACAAAAATAAATGTTATAGTAAAATTCCAGGATGTTATCTTGTGGATGTGTAAATCTGAATCAGACTCAGAAAAAGTCCACCATTTTAAAGCAATTGACTGATAATGAATATAAAATGTTTGCCTACAGTGTTATCAACCAAGACTGATCGCTAGCAGAAATATATCATCCCTAGTTATAACGGGCCCAATATTGGGATGATATCTCTATGCAGCTGTGAGCTGTTTGCTCTTGGTGGTGCAAATATTGTGAGCCTATTACTTCTACAAATGAATGAAAATTATATTGTATATAAGATTATGATTTCATCGTAATATGTTCATTCTTAGCTCAAATGTTCATCCTTTTTCAAGCTTGGGCTTGTAAAAAGCAGAGAGATATAAATTGTTTCTAGTCTGTCCCCAGACCCAGAGTGTGGTTGGTTAGGTGCTAAAGAATTGTATTTAAAAGTAATTGGGAAGTGTTTGGGGAGGGTTTTAGGGGGGTTTCAGGGGAGATGAAGGGAGACCTAACAAAGCAGTAGTCTCATTAGAGATCTATTCAAATTTTTATAGCATTTCTCTTTTGTTTCTTTGACAGAAAAACCAAACAATGGTCAATTTTAAACATAGGTCTGTTTCTATAAATACAGTGAGAGAAAAAAATATTTGATACCCTGCTGATTTTTATACGTTTGCCCACTGACAAAGATCAGTCTTTAATTTTAATGGTATGCTCACTTGAACAATGAGAGACAGCATAACAAAAATGTCCTGAAAAACAGATGTTATAAATGAATTTGTATTTTAATGAGGGAAATAAGTATTCCACACCTCTGCAAAACATGACTTAGTACTTGGTTGAAAAACCCTTGTTGGCAATCACTGAGGTTTCACGTTTCTTGTAGTTTGCCACCAGGTTTGCACACATCTCAGGAGGGACTTTGTCCCACTCCTCTTTGCAGATCTTCTCCAAGTCAGTAAGGTTTAGAAGCTAGCTGACATTTGGCAACTCGAACCTTCATCTCCCTCCACATATTTTCTACAGGATTAATGTCTGGAGACTGGCTAGGCCACTCCAGGACCTTATGCTTCTTCTTGAGCGACTCTTTTGTTGCCTTGGTCTTGTGGGCGCTGCAGGATTTCAGTCCTTCACGGCGTAATGTGTTACCAATTGTTTTTTTGGTGACTATGGTTCCAGCTGCCTTGAGATCACTGACAAGATCCTCTTGTGTAGTTCTGGGCTGATTCCTCACTGTTTTCATGATCATTCTAACTCCACAAAGTGAGATCTTGCGTGGAGCCCCAGACCGAGGGATATTGACAGTTCTTTGGTGTTTCTTTCATTTGCAAATTATTGCACCAACTGTTGTCACCTTCGCACCAAACTATAAAAGACACAAAGGAGACAGAAATCTTTCTGACTGAGAGGGACTCAAATACTTATTTCCCTCATTAAAATGCAAATTAATCTATAATTTTTTTTAGACATGTGTTTTTCTGGATTTGTTTGTTGTTATTCTGGCTCACACTGTTAAAATAAACCTGCCATTAAATTTAGACTGATCATTTCTTTGTCAGTGGGCAAACGTATAAAATCAGCAGGGGATCAAATAAAAAAAATCCCTCAATTTTCACCTACACTGTCTTTTAAAAGAATGTCCACAGATATAGTTATTTTAAGGGAAAACTAAAACATTTGTAGGCTGACTAAACAAATGTTTACAGGCTTTAAAATTGTGTAAGTATGTACTCAAAGGAGTACCATTTGACACTCAACTTGGTGAATGCCTGTTTTGTTGTCGAGAGTGTCTTTAAAATTTCCTTTGACTGAAGGCATTACATCATAGTATCCAGTCATAACAACTGTGCTTCTGCACGCAATAAATTACATCCTGGCTATGGATATAAAGTTGCTGTACCAGTAAAATGTGCTAATTGTCTTTGATCTTCCTAAAATTGTAAGTGTATATGCACTTACAATACAAATAGCAATATCAATAACTGTACATGTATACTGGCTAGCAGTACAGTAAACATTTAACCTATATATATATATATATATATATATATATATATATATATATATATATATATATATATATATATATATATATATATATATATATATTTTAAAGTTACTTTATTTAAACATAAAGTGACTCTGAAACCTAGGTCTACTTACAATATACATCAATAACACACAATCAAAGACATCAATGCAACAACAGGATCACCCATGGACAATTTTATTATTTGTGGTTAATATTAATATGATTTATTTTAAACATGTAACATGCTAAACATATGCATATAATTGAAACTAACTGAAAAACGTATAATAAATATACACAAACACAACACTAACAATTACAAGAACATGTATAGTACTTAACATCAATGCTATTGTTGTTTATTTAGCATTTTAATGTATGAAATAATATGATAAAATTGTACTAAGATGAGACACATATCAGAAACTTTTATTAACAGTTATTTACACACTTTTTATATGCCTGTGCAATGTTTTCATTTTTGTAGGTAATTTTAAGCTGCTGGGACATTCTACTGATGTTGTGGCAACATTGTAAGAATGTTTTACTTGGATAGTCACTCCCGATGTCTCATTGTCTGTTCTGGCCTTTCCATGTGTAGGACTGACTAGCACAGATTCCTGTCTAAACTGCAACAGAGCACAGGGTTTATTGGGTATTGAATCTGAGTAGTTTATTGGGTATTGGAATACACATAGGCTTCAATATTGTTAACATTTACCATTCTGGTTTGGGACCTTTCCTTTTGTGTATTACATTTTGGACTGCCAACCATTCCATAAGTAAATATATTGTACAGATCATACTACTACTGCCTTTACAACCTGAAAAGGATTGACCACCACTCAGAGCCTGGTTCCAAGGTTATTTCCTTGGTTCCTGCTTTCTAGGAGTTTTTCATAGCCACTGTGCTGATCTTAAGGGTTTTAGGCTTTGTGTCAAGTACTTTGTGACAACAGATGCCATGGATGTTGAAGTAAAATCAATCTAACATACATTTTGAAATAAATGGGAATGATATTGAGAATATTTTGTAGAAAATGTTAAAATACTGTTGCTATGTAATAATTTTGGTTTCAAGATGTCAATAATGTTTAAACATTGTGTAATGTTAGTGCTAAAGCGCTATTTCTGTAGGTATATAGTAACTTGTTTTTCTTCAGTATATTTTCCAATCCCAGCCCGAGTTTTCAGAGGCCATTTATGTATACAGAACAAACTACATCCACATGTTTCCTCAGGCATTGATTACTGAGTTCATTTAGCAGTGAAATGTATAGACACAATAACCTCAGACCTTATAAAACAAATAATTCACAGATTATATTAAATGCTCTTCCAGTTTATGACTATTTAAAACTAACAGAAATACACTTCTGACAATAAAAATATGGTCAGGTGCCTTTTTAGTGAACCGTAGCAATAATCTTCAGATGCTCTCCATTAAGGAAGATCCCAAACAATAAGCTATTTTAATGAATGTATCTTTATATCTTTCAGTCCATATGTGTTACGTGGCTATTTTCCTACTCCCTCATCGTTCCTCCTCTCATTAGACTAGACCCATGGGGGCTCTCTTTTGTTTCTGCTGGGGGTTTCCAATGTTGGGACGTGCACACATGTGTCCTGTATATTCATATCTTTATTTTGGAAGTTGTGGCAGTCATCATCTGGCATTGTTCTCAGTGCAACTCTTGAAGTCACACTGCTTCCTGTTAGGACAGGGGTTAGCTAGCTGAACTATATTGCTGACATTGACTATATCAACATTATTCTGAGCCATGAAGAACTGACCTCCTACCCCAAGACAGCAACAAGACCAGGACAATGACAACAACAACAAACAAAACTGTCTGACTGAAAACCACTTTGGTAGTTTTCCAGGTCTACTACTTATCCATTGTCTGACAGACCTCAACAATTGCTTTAAGAACACAGGTTCTCAGTAAATTGTTCAGTGTGACCTAATCCCCGGCTATGAGATGCTATCAGATTATCTCAGAATGCCATATCAGTAGCAACTAAAACAGCTCAGAGGAAATACCAATAGGTTAGAGGAACAATAAACTGAGAATATGCAGAGGATGAACGGAGACTGGCTGTTAGAAGGGAGCACTTTCTGACTGAAAACCACTTTGGTAGTTTTCCAGGTCTACTACTTACCCATTGTCTGACAGACCTCTACAACTGCTTTAAGAATACAGGCTCTCAGTAAATTGTTCAGTGTGACCTAATCCCCGGCTATGAGATGCTATCAGATTAACTCAGAATGCCATATCAGTAGCAACTAAAACAGCTCAGAGGAAATACCAATAAATTTGAGGAACAATAAGCTGAGAATATGTAGAGGATGAACGGAGACTGGCTGTTTGAAGGGAGCACATTCTCCACAGGGGGATTTCTCTCCCCTCCTGCGAGGTCCAATGGCATGCAAAGTGACTTACAGGTGACATACAGCCAGCAAATGAATGAATCTGAAACAAAATAGGGAACTAATTTGCACAGTTTTTTCCTGTTTCTTCTGCCTTTAGACCAAGAATTTAGCAATGATGCAGTCGAGGCTGTATTCAAATGAAGACAGTTAAATCTGACATAATTGGTGTCAAATGTATCCAAAGTATCTGCTAAACCCATGCAACCAGATGAACACACTTCTCTTGAAAAAAGCATTTATTAACATCTGTTCAGCATATTTCTTTAAAAGAACAAATGTTTGGCCTTTAACGATAAATTATGTATGCCAAGGACAATTGAACAAATGTCTATAAATACATAGAGTTTAATTGACAGAGATCAGTGTTGGGGAATATTACTTTTAAAAGTAATACTGACAGTTAGTAATACTGACAGTTACATTACTTAGCTACTTGCTGTGGAAAGTTAGGCATTAAGTTACTTACTTTAATTCTATATTCACATGTTGGTTCCTTATGTCCTGAAGGCAGACATTTAAAGGGTTATCGTACAATTACATAGCCGTGTATTGTATAGTCAGTGTCAGTCAACAGCATATAATGTTATCAATCATTACTCATTATACAGCAAGAGTACCATAATGAGAAACAATATTGGCATTTAGTTATTTAGTTGCAGTGCATTAAGCTAGCTAAGCTAGAACTACATAGAGTAGCAGTACATACATAGCATGTGCTCAGTCAGAGGGCAAAGGGTGGAAGTAGAGCACCAAAGACCAATTCAGATGAGTAATTCGAGACAAAATGGTTTTAGATTGTTGCCGAGAAAATTGCAGTGGTGAACTGGTTATTTACATGCTCTTGCACGTTTGTGTTTTGTGTTTATAATAGTAAAATTAAAACGTGTTATTTTCCTTGAAGCTGGCATTTTGTTTGGCGGGGGGGCATCATTTAGAGATCTTGGCTAGGGTGCCAGTTTGGCCAGAAATGTCACTGATGCCATATTGTGTGTTTCTATGCTGTCATCCCAGCCAGATGCCAACTACAGCCTCACATGTGTTTATATCTGTGGGGGATTTTTCTATAAAATGCATAAATAACCTTATACTTATGTAAATATTAATGTGCAATGTATAATCATGTCGTTTTATTAGAAACATATTAATGTGGAATCCAAACTCGCAGTAAATGACTTCTGGGATAGGACGAATTACACATACAGATAATGTCTATGTTCATCATAATATATGTGCCTTATACTGAAAGACAGTCATGAGCAGGCAATTACCTTGAGCCCAGAGAGGGGTATTTCTAAAGTTTACTGCCTTTGTATCCACTGTTGGGGTGTCCTGAGTGTGGCCCATGAACTGGTCATAAAGCGTACTCTGTGATAAGAGATGACCTGAGTGTGGCCCATGAGCTTAATGTAACACTTACTTTGTGGACAATGATGGACATGACCTAAGTATGAACCATAAGGAGGATGTGAATTACTGTCGCAAATTATGAGCATTCAGGGAGGTAGAAGACAAGAAGCGCACCCCACTCCGGGGGGTTGCCCACCAGACAAAGTCAGATGGCGTAATGTGTGAAAGTTCTGTATAAAAGCCATGGTCCGGACTCAGAACATTGGGGGTGTATCTGCAGAAGGACCTGGCTTTAATATCTGTCATTATTGTATGATTTTCATTAAAGTCTATTGGATTCACAAAGTCCTGAGTTGAATTGCATTTGTTTTTAGTAAAGAGTGGTTGATTTTCCACAACATTGCATCTTAATTTTTGTTCCTGTGGGGTCACTTATAAAATAGTCAATGTTGTGCACCAACAAAGTTTGGGCTAGTTTTCAGGCATTTTGTGCTGGATGGAGCAGTTGTTGTCCTGGAAAATGTTCTTAACGTGGCAACACTGGCTATAAGTGCTGTTGATTGGTACAATCAGTGTTGAACACTGTACTCTCTATTTCATTACTTTCAAATGTATTGAAAAGTGGATAACTGGAATATAATGTAGGCTATGTTCCTGTCGATTGTGAAAGTTTTAACATCAACATGTTATTTTAACGATTGTCATCGGACCTGAGGCCGCTTGTTTTGGACACTCGGGGCGGAGCTGTCAACTGATCATTATATGGTGGTGAGTTGGGTCAGCGGGTGGGGAAAGACTCTGGACAGACCAGGAAAGCCAAAACGGGTAGTGCGGGTGAATTGGGAACGTCTGGAGGAGGCCCCCGTCCGAAAGATCTTTAACTCACACCTCCGGCTGAGCTTTTCTGACATCCCTGTGGAGGTTGGGGGTATTGAAACTGAGTGGTCCATGTTCAAAGCTTCCATTGCCGAAGCTGCGGCGGGGAGTTGTGGTCTAACGGTCTTAGGTACCTCAACGGGCGGTAACCCTTGAACACCTTGGTGGACACCGTCCGACTGAAGAAGGAGGCCTTCCAGGAAATGTTATCCTGGAGGAGGCAGTTGCAGAGTACCGGCGGAGGGCTGCGATTTCGGGGAAGCCATGGAAAAGGACTTTCGGTCGGTACCAAGGTGTTTCTGGAAAACTGTCCGCCACCTGAGGAGGGGGAAACGGGGAACCATCGAAGCTGTGCACAGTAAGAATGGAACACTGTTGACCTCAACTGAGGATGTAATTGGGCGATTGAAGGAACACTTTGAGAAACTCCTAAATCACACTAACACGCCACGCCCTCTTTAGTAGAGGCAGAGCTAGAGGCTGATGGGGAAGCATCGTCTCCTTGGCAGAAGTCACTGAGTTAGTTAAACAGCTACATATTGGCAAATCTCCAAAGATTCATCCAGAAATTCTTAAAGCTTTGGATGTGGAGGGGATGTCTTGGATGACACCCCTCTTCAACACTGCGTGGGTGTCGGGGGCAGTGCCTAAGGAGTGGCGGATTGGGGTGGTGGTTCCCCTGTTCAAAAAGGGGAACCAGAGGATGTGTGCCAATTATAGCGGTATCACATTACTCAGCCTCCATGGTAATGTCTACTCAAAGGTGTTGGAAATGAGGGTTTGGCAGATTGTCGAACCTCAGATTGAAGAGGAACAATGCGGATTCCGTCCTGGTCGTAGAACAACCGACCAGCTCTTTACTCTTGCAAGGATCCTGGAGGGGGCCTAGTAATATGCCCATCCGGTCTACATGTGTTTTGTGGATCTGGAGAAGGCATATGACCAGGTCTCCTGGGAGATACTGTGGGAGGTGCTGTGAATGTATGGAGTGAGGAGGTCCCTTCTTAGGGTTATCGAATCCCTGGACTTCCAAAGTTTGAGCTGTCTTCGGTTTCTCGGTAGTAAGTCGGACTCGTTCCCGGTGGGGGTTGGCTTCCGTCAGGGCTGCGCTTTGTCTACAATCCTGTTGTAATGTTTATGGACATGATATTGAGGCACAGTTGGGGTGGGCAGGGTTTACAGTTCGGTGGGCTAGGGATCTCATCGCTGCATTTTGCAGATGATGTGGTCCTGATGGCATCATTGGTCTGTGACCTCCAGCACTCACTGGAACGGTTCAAAGCCGAGTGCGAAGCGGTTGGGATGAGGATTAGCACCTCTAAATCTGAGGCCATTGTTCTCAGCAGGAAACCGATGGAGTGTCTCCTCCGGGTAGGGAATGATGTTTTATCCCAAGTAAAGTAGTTCAAGTATCTCAGGGTCTTGTTCGCAAGTGAGGGAAAAATGGAGCTGGAGATTGGCCGGAGAATTGGAGCAGCGGGGCGGTATTGCATTCGCTTTACAGCAACGTTGTGACAAAAGGAGAACTTAGCCGGAAGGCAAAGCTTTCGATATACCGGTCAATTTTCGTTCCTACCCTCACCTATGGTCATGAAGGCTGGTTCATGACAGAAAGAACTAGATTACGGGTACACGTGGCTGAAATTAGTTTTCTTGGAAGGGAGGCTGGCATCTCCCTTAGAGAGGGTGAGAAGCTCAGTCATCCGTGAGGAACTGAGAGTAGAGCCGCTGCTCCTTTGCATTGAAAGGAGCCAGTTGAGGTGCTTTGGGCATCTGGTAAGGAGGCCCCCAGGCTGTCTCCCTAGGGAGGTGTTCCAGGCACGTCTAGCTGGGAGTAGACCTCGGGTTGGCCCAGGACTAGGTAGAGAGATTATATTTTGACACTGGCCTGGGAATGCCTAGTGATCCCCCAGTCAAAACTGACAAATGTAGCTCGGGTAAGGGAAGTTTGGGGTCCCCTGCTGGAGCTGCTGCCCCCGCAACCCGACAATGCAAAAGTAGATAAAGATGATTGATTATGTTATTTTAAACAAATTATGTTGTAAAAAACAGCCGATTTCTGAGTGCAAATCAATCAACCATCACTAACATTATCTATCATAGCTAAGTCACACATTCACCCAGTGACCAACAATGGGGCTCATGTACAGTGCCTTGCAAAAGTATTCACACCCTTAGCATTTTTCGTGTTTCGTTGCCTCACAACCTGGAATTAACATGGATTGTTTGAGGATTTGCATAATAAAATATACAGAACATGCCCACAACTTTGAAGATGTTTTTATTTATTTATTGTGAAGCAAATAACAAATAGCACAAAATAACAGAAAAAGTCAATGTTCATAACTATTCACCACCCTAAAGTCAATACTTTGTAGAGCCACCTTCTGCAGTAACCATAGCTCCAAGACGCTTTGGGCTTGCCATATCTTACCACTGGGATCTTTGCCCATTCATCCTAGCAAAACTGCTCCAGCTCCTTCAAGTTGGATGGTTTGTGCTTGTGAACAGCAATCTTTAAGTCTGACCACAGATTTTCTATTGGATTGAGGTCTGGCCTTTGACTAGGCCATTCCAACACATTTACATGTTTCCTCTTAAACCACTCAAGTGTTGCTTTAGCAGTGTGTTTGGGGTCATTGTCCTGCTGGAAGGTGAACCTCCGTCCTAGCCTCAAATCAGGCACAGAGTGGTACAGGTTTTGCTCAATAATATCCCTGTATTTAGCACCATCCATCTTTCCCTCAACTCTGACCAGTTTCTCAGTCCCGGCTGCTGAAAAACATCCCAACAACATGCTGCTGCCACCACCATGTTTCACTGTGGGGATGGTGTTCTTTGGGTGATGTGACGTGTTGGGTTTACGCCAGACATAGTGTTTTCTTTGATGGCCGAAAAGTTCAATTTTAGTTTCATCAGACCAGAGCACCTTCTTCCATACATTTTGGGAGTCTCCCACATGCCTTTTTGCAAACTCAAATGTGCCATTTTGTTTTTTGCTGAAAGTAATGGCTTTCTTCTGGCCACTGCCATAAAGCCCAACTCTATGGAGCGTACGACTTATTGTTGTCCTATGTACAGATACTCCAGTCTCTTCTGTGGAACTCCAGTCTCTGCTGTGGAACTGTGCTGCCTCTCTGATTAATGCTCTCCTAGCCCGGTCCGTGAGTTTTTATGGGCGGCCGTCTCTTGGGAGGTTTGCTGTTGTGTAATGTTCTTTCCATTTGGTTATGATAGATTTGTGCTCCTGGGGATCATCAAAGATTTGGATAGTTTTTATAACCTAAACCTGACTTGTACTTCTCAACAACATTTTCCCTTAGTTGTTTGGCGAGTTCCTTGGTCTTCAAGGTAGTGTTTGCTTAGTGGTGCCTTTTGCTTAGGTGTTGTAGCCTCTGTGGCCTTTTAAAAAAGGTGTGTATATGTACTGACAGATCATGTGACACTTAGATTGCACAAAGGTGGATATCATTTCATTAATTATGTGACTTCTGTAGGTAATTGGTTGCACAATAGCTTTTTATGGGCTTCACAAAGGCTGTGAACACATATGTACACACCAATTTTTTGTTTTTTATTTCAAAAAAATAGATTTATGTATATATTTTTCTAATTTCACCTCTCAATCAATCAATCAAATGTATTTTATAAAGCCCTTTTTACATCAGCAGTTGTCACAAAGTGCTTTCACACCCGGCCTTAAATCCCTGGGAGCAAAAAACTGTAGTGATGAACTTCAGTGGCTAGGAAAAACTCCCTAAGAGAGCCGAAATTTTGGAAGAAACCTAGAGAGGAACCAGTCTCTGAGGGGTGACCAGTCCTCCTCTGGCTGTGCCAGGTGAACATATTAAAAGCCCAAATTGTATTTGTTCGATGCCTGTGGGCTAAGTCCAGAGTCTATTTAAACTTAGTCCAGATCAGATGCATGACCAGATGGACAAGGACAGGGACAGATGGGGGGTCAGCAGAGTGGCAGCTGAAATCGTCAGGTATCGTCTTGATCTGCAACACAACCAGGAGGACTTTGGACAGGGACCGCAACAAGTCAAGTCTTGTAATCCGCAGGTGTGGGTAAAGACCTCATGTCCTCCTAAGTTTAAAACGAACATTTAGACCCTACTCCCCCAGCACAATAATATAGCAGCGTAAGACGTTCAGGCTGAGACAAGGGGGTCCAGTGACACTGTGGCCCTATCCGGAGGAGGCCCTAGACAGGGCCCAACAGGCAGGAAATCAATCCACCCACATTTCCAAGTATCAACCAAAGGGACACCCACCAACCGCAATCATCCTGAATGAGTATTGCCAGCAGAGTACAGTCCAATTGCACCTGTGTGCAACAGAGAGACAACAACAAGCCAGTGACTCCGCCCCCGAATGGCATTGGAGGGAGGGCGATGAGAGCCCACCTGGCAAGACAGCAAGTGTGGACAGTATCAGGCCTTTCTGGTCACCTTCACGCCCCTGGGCCCGACTACACTTAATCATACACCAGGCTGAAGAGATGAGTCTTTAGTAGATGCTTGAAGGTTTGCACAGAGTCTGCAGCCTCCAGCTGTTTGTTTAGAAACATCTCCTACTTAGACTATTGTTTTCTGATCCATCACATACAATTCAGATTTAAAAAACATTGAACTAAAGGCTGTAATGCAATAAAATAGGTAAAGCCAAGGGGGTGAAAACTTTTGCAAGGCACTGTACTCAATGAACATTGTCTTACCTGAAGGATTTTGTTAGATTTGTCAGAATGCCCCCATGAAGTGTCAATCATTTATGTTGAGTTGCATGTGTAATTTATGCAGACAGTAGTCATTCATTATCAACCGCTTATCCTGTGTACTGGGTCACAGGGGGTTGGAGACAGTCCCAGCTGACATCAGGCAAAAGGCAGGGTACAACCAGGACAGGCCACCAGACAATTGCACGGCCACACATAGACAAACAACCAGTCACACTCACACCTAAGGACAATGTAGGGTCATCAATCAACCTAGTCCCCATGACCTTTTGGACAGTGGGAGGAAGCCAAAACACCAGGAAAAACACACACAGCATATGAACACGACACAGAAAGGCCAGGGAAAGCAGGGGTTTGAACCTGAAACCTTCTTACTGGGAGGCAACAGTGCTAACCACGGCACCACCGTGCCATCCGGCAAGCAGTAGTCATTTTCATTAATTGCATTAATATTTGTATAGTATACTGCAGTGTTTCTCAACCCTGCTCCTGGAGGCACCCCACCCTGCATAATTTAGATCTTCCCCTGCTCTATCACACCTCATTCAAGTGATCAGCTCATTATCACATCCTTGATGAGCAACATCATGTGTGTTAGGGTAAGGAGAGATCCAAAACATGCAGGGCAGAGTGCTTCCAGAAGCAGGGTTGAAAAACACTGGTATACTGTATAGTTGTATTTACTTTATGATAAAAAGCATTATTAGTGTTGGTTTGCTTAAAGTGCAAGCAATTTTATTAGTCAGCTTTCATTCACAATGAGTGTCATCATGAGCATGATGAAGGCTGGCAGTGGAAGTTTAGCAGTGGGATAATGAGTACCAGTCAGATGTTAGAAGTATACAGTAGCAAAAGAGGTCAGTCAATGTTTATTGATATAATAATCATTGCCATTCAGATCAGAAATGGTTAGTAAACCATTCCTTAACATCATGGCAAAAAAACAACTTGTTTATTGATAGTATTTATTTCAATTTCACTCAGGTCTCTTCAGAGTAAAGAAAAGGAGAGAGTGAGCATGAGGATGCCAATAGAGCAGGGAGAGCAGGTGACATGGAATGAGAAAATGAGCAAATATTGATGACCGATCTGATATCGCTGTGCTGGTGTTGTTCCGACGATTTCATACTGAATGTTGGCACAACTGAAGTTATGTTTAGGCAAAGGTGTAACAATATTAGATGGAGGCAGCTGTGGTAGTTCCAGTCGCAGGTGTTGTGGTTACAGTCCCCTGTTTATTGATTACAGGGGACAGCTGAAGCGTGGTCAGAATTACAGGCTGGGGTCATAAAACGGGAAGGCACAGATAAAGTCTGAGGTACAAAAGGGCTGGGCAGGTCTCCAAATCTCAGGCAGACTGACTGACTGACTGACTGACTGACTGACTGACTGACTGACTGACTGACTGACTGACTGACTGACTGACTGACTGACTGACTGACTGACTGACTGACTGACAGGATAGTATAGCCTTCGGCTGACAACCAAAATGAACCACGTAGATGTTGGCAAACATTGAACATATATAGGTTCCCCAATTGGAGGCAATAACCAAAACCTGCCTCCAATTGGGGAGACCGAAGCAACATAGAGGTGCCTAGAGGCACCTCTTCTGGCCACGTCCTGACTATGGCCCCAGCAAGTGCGAAGATGGCTAGGGGCCTAGCCAGGACGTGACAGTAAGTTACACAGATGATCAGTGTTCAGGAGATTGTGAAGCGGGAAGAATGCTTTGTTTAGGTGGAGAGGAAGGTTGTGGTCTGAGAGGTGCACTGTTTTCTGACGGTGAGTAAGAAACAGGCACCACTAAGGTTATGGTTAGGTCAAAGTATGGGTAGCAGGTGAATATTCTGTCTTTGGACAGTAACCAACTAACTAAAAGTCAGTTGCAATCATGGTCCTGGAGCAACATTAATTACGATGTTGTAGGAACAACACCAATACGGTGATATCAGATTGTGTTCATCTTGATAGTTAAGAGTCTTATAAATATTTAAAAATATTTTGAATGTTTTACTAGGGGGGGGCCCAGACCCCTGGCTTATTTGGTCCCCCCCAATGTTGACTCCATGGCTACGGCCTTGGAGTGAGCAATTATAATTTATTTGTAAATTTGCTAATTTACACAAAAATAGGACAACAACGGTAATATTTAGATACAAAATATCACCCTAAATGAGTTGATGTTATGTTTCTGAAGGAAGGCAGTCATTCCTTTCCCCCCTGCAACAGACATGTAGATAACCATACTAAACCAATGTAAGCCGTATTGGCTTTATGACACAGTCATCTCTATAGATTGGGATTGTTTCTTCACCGATGGTTATTGTTTTTTACTACAGCCATAAAATAACTTACAGAATCCAGTATCTAAAATAAATCTAAATGCGATGATGTGCAAATCATTTAAACAAGATATTCAATAGGAAATAGTACCAAGACAACCTATCAAATGTTGAAACTGAGAAATATTGTTTCTTAAAAAATATATGCACACTTTGAATTTGATGCCAGCAACACATTTTCATTATGAGATTCAGATGTTCTCTTTTCATTTTGAGATTCACTGTTTCATTACTGATATTCAGATATTTAGCCTCAGAAGAATACAAGATCACAGCAAGCTAGCTTGGCATTTTAGAAAATATTTTACGATTGATTCAGTGTTCCCATTTTAATTGCCTAAATAAACATAGTTGGTAAATAAACAGAGCAAACAAACACTTTTTGTATACATTTCCCAGGCTAGTGGCACCAGACAGAGATGTACAGTCTAGGTAAATTACTAGTACAGCAAACATATTACGTGGACAGCATATCTAGAAAAGAAATACAGCCAGCAGCTCACTTTCATGGTCCAAAAATCCAAGAGACCACTGCAAAATTATCAGTTTCTCTGGTTTTACTATTCATAGGTATGTGTAAAAGGAACATTTACATTTTATTCTATAAATTACAGGCAGAATTACTCCCAAATTCCAAATAAAAACATTATAATTTAGAGTATTTATTTGGAGAAAATAATGAGTGGGCGGGGCAGCATGGTGGTGCAGTGGTTAGCATTGTCACATCAATAAGGTCACAGGTTCAATCCCCGGTTGCCCTGGCCTTTCTGTGTGGAGTTAGCATGCTCTTCCCGTCTCTGAGTGGGTGTGCTCCAGCTTCCTCCCACCATCCAAAGGACATGTGGACTAGGTTAATTGGTGTGGATGTGAGTGTGTCTGGTTGTTTTGTCTGTGTGGCCCTGCGATAGACTGGTAGCCTGTCCTGGGTATACCCAACCTTTGGCCTGATGTCGACTGGGATTGGCTCCAGCCCCCCGTGACCCTGAGTGCAGGATAAGTGGTTGGTGGTGAATGAGCAACTGGTCAAGAATACCCCAAAAAAGATCCTTTGTTTTCAGACCGCAAAGAAAACAAATTCATTTTCAACAACAAAATACTAATGTTTTAACTTAGGAAGAGTTCAGAAATCAATATTTGGTGAAATAACCCTGATTTTTATCATATCTTCATGTGTCTTGGCATGATATCAACCAGTCTGTCAAATTGCAATTGGGTGACTATGCCACTTCTGGCACAAAAATTCAAGTAGCTCGGCTTTGTTTGATGGCTAGTGACCATCCATCTTCCGGTTGATCAAATTCCAGAGGTTTTCAATGGGGTTCAGATCTTGATCTGGTGGTCCTCCATCCACACCTTGATTGACCTGCCTGTATGGCATGGAGCATTTTCCTGCTGGAAAAAACAATGATCAGAAATGGTGACCATTGTCAGAGCAGAAGGAAGCAGGTGTTCTTCCAGAAAAACCTTGTATTTGGCTTGATTAATGTGTCCTAAACAAAAACAAATCTGCCCAATTCTAGCCTTGCTCAAGCATCCCCAGATCATCACTGATTCTTCGCCCAATTTCACAGTGGGTGTGAGACACTGTGGCTTGTCGGTTTATCCAGGTCTCATTCTAACCATTAGATTACCAGGTGTTGGGCACAACTGAAATGTTGACTAGTCAGAGAAGATTACCTTACTCCATTCCTCTACGGTCCAGTTCTTATGGCCTTTTGAAAACTTCAGCCTGGCTCTTTGCTTCTCATTGATGAAGGGCTTTTATCTAACTTTGCACGACTTCAGCCCTGGCCCTGGAAGCCTGTTTCGAACCAACGGTTCTTGAGTGACATTCAAATGAATTGATGGTCATCTTGGTCAGTGGACAGTCATTTTCACCCTTGGCCAGTCTATAGCTTTGTTGTCCCCAAACTACTTGCCCTGTTTTTGCCATCCAGCTGGTCCTATTGCATGAGGTTAGTGATGACCACAACAGTGTTTTTATATATTTCCTAATTAAATTAGGTTTGGTTCAGGTAGTCATCTAATCAGTAACTCATTAAGTAAAATGAGGTGTGACTGTGTTTGAATTTAACAGACACTAGAATGGTATGGCTGCCATACTTGGCAGTGACCACTGAGGCCGTGCCTCTGGCGGAACCCCCTGACCTGTCCTCTGTGCCTGTGGCTTATCAACACCTGGCCCAGGTGTTTAGCAAAGAGCGCCATGTCTCTGCCTCCCCACCGCCCTTACGACTGTGCCATCGATCTCCTGCCTGGTGCTCCATTCCCTGTACAACCAAACCTGGGCTGAGAGAGAAGCAGTACATCTGGAGCGGTACATCTGGGATTCTCTGGCAGCAGGCATTGTTTGTCCTTCGTCCTCACCGCTGCCGGACGGGTTTTTCTTTGTGGGGAAGAAGGACGGAACCCTGCGGCATGTATCGACTTCCGTGGCCTGAACAACATAACAGTCAGGAATAGGTATCCCTTACCCCTCAGGAGTTCCTCTTTGGTTCCCCTCCATGGCGCCACTATATTGACAAATTTGGACCTCCGCAACGCCTACCATCTGGTCTGCATGCGGGAAGGGGATGAATGGAAGACGGCCTTCAACACCCCTATGGGACATTTTGAGTATCTTGTCATGCCTTTCGGACTCACCAACCACCCTGCGGTTTTTCAGGCCCTTGTCAACGACGTCCTCTGTGACATTATCAACCGTTTCGTTTTTGTGTACCTGGATGACATACTGATTTATTCCCATTCACCTGCGGAGCATGAACAACAAGTTTGCCAGGTGCTCCTCAAGAATCTGCTTTTTGATAAAGGTGAGAAGTGCGAGTTCCACGTTTTGTCCGTCTCATTCCTGGGTTACATCATTGCCACTGGGCAGGTGAAGATGGACCCTGCACTGGCAGATTGGTCAACCCCCGTCAACGTGAAAGTTGCAGCGTTTCATTGGCTTTGCTAACTTTTACCGTCGGTTCATCAGGGATTACAGTCGCATCGCTGCCCCCCTCATGCCTCTCACCTCCATGACCACGCCTTTCAAGTGGACCTCGGGGGCTGAGGCAGCCTTCCGTGAATTGAAGAGACGATTCGTTTCCGCCCCAGTCCTGACACAACCAGACACTGCTCTCCAATTCATCGTGGAGGTGGATGCCAGCGACACAGGCATTAGGGTGGTGTCCTCCCAGCGTCCTTCCTTGGACCAGAAGTTGCACCCCTGTGCTAATTTCTCCAAGTGACTCACGCCCCCTGAGAGGAACTATGATGTGGGCAACAAGGAACTCCTTGCCGTCAAGTTGGCGCTGGAGGAATGGCGTCATTGGCTGGAGGGAGCAGACCAGGCCTTCATAGTGGGGATTGACCACAAGAACCTGTCGTACCTGCGGACCGCCAAGCGACTCACCCCCCATCAAGCCAGATGGGCCCTGTTCTTTGATCGATTCAGGTTCCATCTCACTCAGGGTCTGGGCTCCCGGAACTGCAAGCCTGATGCCCTGTCCACTGAAGAGAGGGCTTCAGACCCAGACCCTGTCCTGTCACCCTACAGTTTTGTGGCTTCCCTCACTTGGGAGATTGAGTCCTAGGTCACAGCTGCACAAACCCAACAGCCTGACCCCGGAAACGGACCCCCTAACCGACTGTTTGATCCGGACTCAGTCCGCACCCTGGTCCTCCAGTGGGCTCACTCCACCCACCTGACTTGTCACCCTGGTGTCACACATACCCTGGCTCACCTCCGGCACCAGTTCTGGTGGCCCACAATGGAAGCCCGCTCTTTCATCTCTGCCTGCACCACCTGTGCGACCTGCAAGTCTTCCACCCGGCCCCCTTCGGGCCTCCTCCGTCCTCTGCCGGTACCTGGTCGCCCTTGGTCCCAAGTTTCCCTGGACTTTTTTACCGGACTCCCTCCCTCTGACGGGCACACTACCGTGCTCACTATTGTGGACCGGTTTTCCAAGGCTGCCCACTTCATCACCCTGCCCAAACTCCCCTCTGCCAGAGAGACCGCTGACCTGTTGGTTCTCCATGTATGCACGGCATCCCGTCTGATGTGGTGTCTGACAGATGCCCCCAGTTTGTTTCCCAGCTGTGGCGGGCTTTCTGCAAGGCCAGGGGTGCAACGGTCAGTCTGTCTTCAGGCTACCACCCTCAGACCAATGGACAGACAGAAAGAGCCAACCAGGCGATTGGAGCTGTGCTCCGGTGCGTGGCGTCCACCAACCCATCCACCTAGAGCTCCCAGGTGCTGTGGGTCGAGTATGCGCACCACACCCTCGTCAACTCCTCCACCGGCATATCCCCTTTTCAATGCTCCAAGAAATTTAGGAAATGGAGCTCGCGGACCCCTCAGTCCAGGTGCATATGCGCCGCTGCCAGCGCACCTGGAGGCGCGCCCGCTCTACCTTGCTCCGGGTCTCCTCCCGGTCCCGGCAGCAGGCCAACCGCCGTCGCATGCCGGGGCCCCAGTACGCCCCTGGCCAGCGGGTGAGGCTGTCCTCCAAGGACCTACCCCATCCTCTATTCGAGTGCCCATCTCCCATCTCCACCAGCCCCCTGTTTCCTCCCGCTCCGGCTCCCCCGCCGCCACGTCGGGTCAGTGGCCACCCCGCATACACCGTCCGACGATTGCTGGACATGCGCCGCCGTGGCCGCGGGTTCCAGTACCTGGTGGACTGGGAGGGGTACAGCCCGGAGGAACGGTCCTGGGTCCCGCGGCGACGGATCCTGGATTCTTCCCTCATCAGGGATTTCCTGTGTGCCCGTGCGCCCGGTGCTGGGCGTCTGCCAGGTGGCGTCCGTGGAGGGGGGGTACTGTCACGCCCTCCACATCCACCTCTTAGTCTGGGCTGGGCTCTTCCTCTCCCCGGTCTGTCCATGTATGTTTAGGCGCCGGATCTGGACTCCTGAAATCCAGTCCTGCTTTTCTCCACTACCCCTCAAGTCTCCACACCTGTAATTCATTCCTTCATTAGTCTGGCTTCAAGTACCCTGGTTTCCGTCCACCCGGCGCTAGATCGTTGTTATGCACTACTTGGTAGTAATGTTCACGGCCACTACAAACTTTACTTGAGTAGACCTATTTCAGTTGTTAATCCCTGCTAACCTTCTTTTTTCCTCTGGTTCCTTGCCCTCCAACACATGCGCCTGCCTGCCAGCCCCCCTGCTCTGCTTTCCCGCTGCCCTGTCTGCCTGCCCAGCCCTCACCCCTTCGGCCCTGCCTCAGTCCTTCCACTCCTGACACCATTAAATACCTTTTGAGAATACCTGATCGTGCCTGGTGTCGTGTGCTTGGGCCCACTCGCAGCTCCCTCTCTAACACATAGCCTTTAATTTCCATTGGATTTATTTGAAAAAAATATGATCTAAAGCTTACATTGGAGAAAAACTACGGAAGCCCTGAACTAAAAGGTGTAAAAATTATTTTGGTTACTGCATCTTTATGTTTCTATCTTCATTCTGAGGTAGTTATCTTGTAAAAATTATAAACTTAGAGATGCAGCAGCAAAAAAAGTTTGTTTTTATTATAAGATACAGAAATTATTTGATTGATATGCAAAGCAACATGTCTCCAATTCTATTTTCAGAAAGTGGATAGTATTCCTTTCATTTTTTATCATGTGCTGGCAATAACACCGAGCATCTAGCATTTAGTGTAACGGTCCCAGCCTGCTGGGGCCGTTCCGTTCCATGTTTTCTGTGTGTCTGTAATTTGTCATGTCCTTGTTTGGTCTTTCCTGTTCTTGTTTCAGTTAATCAGTTTATTCCTTGCACCTGTGTTTTGCCCCTACCTGTTTCTGTTCTCCTTGTTAGTCAGTGTATTTAGTTCGGCCATTTTCTCCCCGTCCTGGTCGGTCATTGTTTCATGTTTGCTGTTTCAGGTTTGCCAGTACTCCTACTTTTAGGTTGTCTCTGTTTAGCAGTGCACAGCACTCGGTTTTGTTTAGCTTACTTTTCTACATTAAACATTTTTCCCTTCACCCCTGTGTTTGCCTCCATCCCTCCCTCCCTGTCTCTAAATGTTCTGAGACAATTAGGTTCTATAAGCTGGTGAGTTAGGCTACTTTTTCAGCTATCAAGCTTTACATTTTGAAAATAAAATAACAAATAATGGAACTTTATATGTACAACAGAAGAAAACTAAAACGAAGGAACACATTACCTAATGGAGCCTTGAATTATGAAATGGATTAGCTACCTTGATTTTGCCTCACAAAGCAAGCTTTGCTGTTACATCGAATCCAGACAGCGGTCTCTGGAGCTGATAACTCTTCAGGATGTTCTGCAGCTGATACATTCCGTATGCAAAACTATTGCTTGAATTTGTTTTTTCGTTTTAACATACAGTCTACAACATCACAACCTATTGAAAATGCAAACACCAAACAGGAGAAATAAATGTAACGCTGGAACCATGAAGACAGTCATTTGAGTGATAGTGATATTTCATTCAGAAGTTCATTGACTGTAAAAACAAATATGAGGAAACTCAAACTATTTTCTGTCTGGATTCTGCTACAACGCCAAAACTATATTGATAGAAATAGATCACTTTTCCATTTATAAATGTGGGCTATAGAAAAGGTAAATTGCTTAACTGGCGACCATATTAACAGTTGCAAAATCAAAAATGAACGTTGATGAGTGGTGCAGCACTTCATTAACATTCATAATCCAGCTGACATTTATAGGCCAGACTAACTGAAGCAGTGCATTCTGAACTATACCTTCCAAATAACTCATATTTATGCTCAAATGGCCTCTGTTTGAAAATCTATTTCAAGAAATACTATCTCAAAATTACGAGGTAAAATTAAAGATGCAGCACAAACTAAAAAATAAATTACCTTAAGGTTTCAGGACATTCCCACAGATTATTTAAAGAAATGCTCATTATGTCCTAATATCGAATGATATCAACCACCTGAGGAGGATGAACTGGCCAAGCAAATATTTTCTATGATATGTATACACAGTGACACTGACAGGGGGGGACAACCGTTAACATTGTCCCAGGCCCAGGCCTCAGGGGGGCCCATTTGGTTGGCATAAATGTAATTATTTATTATTCAGTCAATATTGGTATTTAGTAATACATAGCTAAAATATTAAACAAAAAACTTTTATGACCTGTTTTATGAACATTAACATCACTGCTATTTATACATTTGTTTGGCCCATGGTTTGGGTCCTAAACTTTAAATTTTGTCACAGGCCCTGGGATTCCTGTCGGCATCCCTGTGTATACACACATAACAATTTTATATTTGGGTAGGCCCACACCAGAATTTATAGGAAGGCATGTGGGAGTCTCTGAGAGAAGCAAAAGGAGGGTCTCATGACACCAGTAGAGCTTCATGGCCTCAACACTATGTGTAACGTTTGGCCAAAGCAATATCCCTACCATCAGGGTTTGAATTACCATAACATTTCTTGACATTAGTTGAATGTCTCCTCTGCCTGCCTTACTCCCAACCACTCCCAACATTGCAGTGGCTTTTGCAAATTATATCCCCTCCCACTACAACAGGTAAATCATTACTATGAAGACATTAAATCATTCAATAAAAGGTTGGCAATACACAGAAAAAATGATTTTATGGCAGAGAATATTACACACAGTATTACACTGCCGTAGAGTCAGAAATGTCTGTGTATCACCAACCTCATATTGAATGAATTAATGTCTTCATTGTTTTGGTCATAGTATTTTTGTAATCTGTACAGATTAATAAATACAAAAGATAATAAAATACCTAATGTATTTTTACTAGTATACAGTGTCCTTCAGATTTTAAATGTATTTTACTTCCTGAAAAATCTGAGATACAATGAATATAAAGTTCCCTAAAAGATATTTGTCTATAAAACATTTTTTTATCATCTTAATCTTACTCTTCAAATATATGTATAGAAAACATATGTGCAACAAATGTATCATTAAATTGTGATTCATGTGTAGCAAGCACCTGACAGAGGCACCGGTACTTGACAGGCCGTAAGAGACCATCTGTCCTACCAAGCTTTCCAGGGCCTTTAAAAGCTAAATCAACTGTTACTTTACAGTGCTTGATATCAGGTATACTTTACAAGGTTCCTATGGCAAATAGAAGCAAAATGGCCCCACAACATCAAATTCAAATACCCACCACAATACCTCACAGTGGAGTGTAGTTTCTTTGCACGACCATCCCTCTACTACAAACCCACCGCTGATGTTTGTGGCCAGACAGCTTTATTTCTGTCACATTGGACAATAGAACCTGGTTCAATTCAAGTTCCAATTATGTTTGAAAAACTCCAGGCACTTCTGTTTATATTGTGATGACAGTAAAGGTTTTTTCCTGGCAAAACACAAAAGTAGCTTGTCAGTGTTAATGTGTCATTTAATAGTATTTATTTTATAAATCAGTGGGAGGATACTTCTATAATTAACTTGATTTACTTCCAAGTGGTTCCAATAACTGAATGAATCATTTGTTGTTTTCTTTAATTTAAATTAATGGTTTGATTATTCTCTAAATCTTTTGTGTGTAAGATCAAGCCAAAGAACAACATACATTTTTTTCACAAATATTTGGGTTATCTATACCAAAGGTGACAATTATTGTGGAGTACACTGTACAAGAACCTTGAGAATTATCTCCAGGGAAATGTTTCCATCATTGGTGTTACTTATTGTTCTGGTGACACAAGTTATCACAATAAAACAAATACAAAAAATATTAGTTTAATTTACAATGGGTTGATTTTCCGAAAATACAATTCATTCGTTGTAATGTCATGACTAAATATCATAATTAATTTAGAGCGACCCCCCACAGGCAAGATGGCACAGCCCCCTTGCGTGACTTCCATTTCTGCAGGTCTTGGCTGATCGTGCATGACTGTCCGTCATCATTACCCGCTTGTAAAAACACCAAAAATGGTCCCGGGAGGGAGAGGGGTTGGGGGGGCTTAAAAGAGGGAAGCGTCCTTTTGAGCACTGCTTCACCTCTGAACTCTCACAGGGGGAGATAGATAAACATAGGGGGGAGACAGCTAAGCTGCAGTGACTTTTAATGACAGATCTGGTTAGGGTTAGAATAGCAACACTGTCATCATGCAGAGGATGGATCAGATTAGGGCTCATCAGGCACAGTAACAAGCCTCTCAGTCCTGAAACTCCCTGAAACTATTCTCGATGTGAACAGAAAGAAAGAGTAATTTGCTTTAACACAAAGTATAGTGTTTTTCACTTGAAATGGAGTATGTGGATACAGGGTTTCAGAGGAATATTGTGTGTGTACATATACATGTTCAGTTGTAGTGAAACTCTACCAAGGACCAAAATAAACTTTTACAAAGATTTGAGATTAGAATTTTATCAGATTATTACATTTATTCATATTTTAATAAAAATATAAAAACCCTATTCCTTAATAACAAATTACATGTATGATGCCATTTGTATGTTCTCAATAAAAATATAAACAAATTCTGACATAGCAAAAAGTATACTTCAAATTTTTCAGCCTATACAATAATTTTAAATGTATATATATATATATATATATATATATATATATATATATATATATATATATATATATATATATATATTAAAATGTATATTGTATGCACACACAATCTACAGTAACTTATTAATGATTTGGTTTATGTCTCACATTCTGGTAAAGACATATATTCTAGGAAATGTTAGCCTAGCATTCTAGGAAACTGAAATTCATTAAAATATTCTGGGAAACTGACATTCATGGACAGTTATGAAAACTGTGCTATATTGCTACAGACTGGTTGATACTAGCCAAACAGACTACTACATTTTCTTTCATAGTCGGTTCACACAGTAAATATCCTAAACAAACCGATTCTGTCCTCATTAAGAGCTCTACTCCATTAACCCTCATTAATCTCTTTGCAAAGTCTTGTCACTGTCTTCTATTAGGACAATAAAAACAATGACCAGTGGCGATGACAAAAAAAGCATCAGCTAGGACACAGCTTTCTTAGTTGGCGTGGTTTGGAAAGCGCAGTCATGCGGTAGAACACGTTCTATGTGGATGCAGGCTCCCATTCTTTCTGAAAGTACCAGGAGTTCAGCCGGCTTTCACAAACTTCTGACAAGTTAAACAAAACAAAAAAATCGGACACGCATGCTGATTCAGAAATCAGAGGGAAAATGCCCCTTTAGTTTGAGGATGGGGAGACGCCTTCACGGACTGCTGACTACGCCTTGGCAAGGGCCTCAGGAACAGTTGGCCAGAACAAAAAAAACATGCTATTAGAGGTACCTCATTGAGTGCTCAGTTAATCTTCACAGTCATTAGGATACTTAAACATTTATTAGCATTTTTGTCTTTTCATAACACTTTCCGGGGTTGTCCTTGGGTGAAAACATTGGATTTATAGTTTTCTGGGAAGCTTTACCAGCCTGTTGTTGAATAGCGGTTTAAAATCTGAAGTCACAGGGATCATTTGGTTGTAATGAGGGGCTGCGGAGTGGGCGGTTCAGCCAGAGAAACAGGCCATGCCCCTGTGTTCAACTCAATGTCTCATCCCTAAAATAACCTCAAAGCGGCAGGTTTCGTCATCTCTCATCGTAAGCAATTAACAAGATTGGGCTCCACAGACAAACCCACGATGAATTATAGGACCGTAGAGAGAGATGTGTGTGAATAAATATTAGCCTTGCATCTTGAATAACATATTTAAACTACTAAATTACCACAAAATACATGTGTGATATTTTAACAACCCATGCAGAACAAATATCAATAATAATAATAGCAAAATAAATTAAATGCAGTCATGACAAGAGTATAGTTATAACATGCACACAGCCTTTTGTAAAGGGAAATTTCACTGCTGCTCCATTATCTACTTATGTACAATAATATGGTATTGACATCCCATGGGGCATCAAATTTGTGAATTTCTTCACATGACACAAAAATAACTGTTTCTGCACTTCAATGGTTAAAAAAGGACTTTCTAAAGTAATTGTTGTGAACCAAAAACAATATCGCAGTGATGTCCAATTCTTCAGATGACAAATTGTCAGAATCAGCAACTGTTTCACAATCTCAAGAAGACTAGCTAGCTAGCTGCAGAGAATCTGCTAAATGTATTAATTGAAAAGTGCACCTTTGAATTTGGGAAAATCTCAGACAAGGAAGTACGGTTACAATCTTGAAGTCTAGTCTTTAAGAAGCCAAAGATGTCATGGAAGGTAAGGAGGACTACTAAATGTGCAATTTTATTAAAGAAATATATATATACAGTGGGGAGAACAAGTATTTGATACACTGCTGATTTTGCAGGTTTTCCTACTTACAAAGCATGTGGAGGTCTGTAATTTTTATCATTGATACACTTAAACTGTGAAAAACAAAAATCCAGAAAATCTCATTGTATGATTTTTAAATAATGAATTTGCATTTTATTGCATGACATAAGTATTTGATACATCAGAAAAGCCAAACTTAATTTTTGGTACAGAAACCTTGTTTGCAATTACAGAGATCATACGTTTCCTGTAGTTCTTGACCAGGTTTGCACACACTGCAGCAGGAATTTTGGCCCACTTTTCCATACAGGCCTTCTCCAGATCCTTCAGGTATCGGTGCTGTCGCTGAGCCATAAGGATTTCCAGCTCCCTCCAAAGATTTTTTATTGGGTTCAGGTCTGGAGACTGGCTAGGCCACTCCAGGACCTTGAGATGCTTCTTACGGAGCCACTCCTTTGTTGCCCTGGCTGTGTGTTCTGGGTCACTGACATGCTGGAAGACCCAGCCACGGCCCATCTTCAATGTTCTTACTGAGGGAAGGAGGTTGTTGGCCAAGATCTCGCGATACATGCCCCATCCATCCTCCACTCATTACTGTGCAGTCATCCTGTCCGCTTTGCAGAAAAGCATCCCCAAAGAATGCTTCCACCTCCATGCTTCACAGTTGGGATGGTGTTCTTGGAGTTGTACTCATCCTTCTTCTTCCTCCAAACACCATTTTTGTCTCATCAGACCGCATGACCTTCTCCAATTCCTCCTCTGGATCATCCAGATGGTCATTGGCAAATATGCGCTGGCTTGAGCAGGGGGACCTTGCGTGCGCTGCAGGATTGTAATCTATGACAGCGTAGTGTGTTACTAATGGTTTTCTTTGAGACTCTGGTCCCAGCTCTCTTCAGGTCATTGACCAGGTCCTGCCGTGTAGTTCTGGGCTGATCCCTCACCTTCCTCATGATCATTGATGCACCACAAGGTGAGATCTTGGATGGAGCCTCAGACCGAGGGAGATTGACCGTCATCTTGAACTTCTTCCATGTTCTAATAATTGTGCCAACAGTTGTTGTCTTCTCACCAAGCTGCTTGCCTATTGTCCTGTAGCCCATCCCAGCCTTGTGCAGGTCTACAATTTTATCCCTGATGTCCTTACACAGCTCTCTGGTCTTGGCCATTGTAGAGAGGTTGGAGTCTGTTTGATTGAATGTGTGGACAGGTTTCCTTTATACAAGTAAATTCAAACAATTGCAGTTAATACAGGTAATGACAGAAGAACAGGAGGGCTTCTTAACGAAAAACTAACAGGTCTGTGAGAGCCGGAATTCTTACTGGTTGGTAGGTGACCAAATACTTGTCATGCAATAAAATGCAAATAAATTATTTAAAATTATACAATGTGATTTTCTGGATTTTTTTTTATTCCGTCTCGCACAGTTGATAAAAATGACAGACCTCTACATGCTTTATAAGTAGGAAAACCTGTGAGGGAGGGAAAAAAGTATTTAATCCCCTGCTGATTTTGTACGTTTGCCCACTGACAAAGAAATGATCATTCTATAATTTTAATGGTTTCCCTGTCCACTTAGCAGAAAAAACACCCCCAAAGCATAATGTGGCCACCTCCATGTATGATGGTAGGGATGGCGTTATTGGGATCATAGGCAGCATTCCTCCTCAAGTTGAGTTGATGTCAATAGTCTCATCTGACCATAACACCTTCACCCAGTTCTCCTCTGAATCATTCAGATGTTCATTGGCAAACTTCAGATGGACTGGACATGTGTTATCTTGAGCAGGGGGACATTGGTGGGCGCTGCAGGATTTCAGTGTGTTACCAAGTGTTTTCTTGGTGACTATTGTCCCAGCTGCCTTGAGATCATTGATAAGATCCTCGCATGTAGTTCTGGGCTGATTCCTCACCGTTCTCATGATCATTGCAACTCCACAAGATGAGATCTTGCACAGAGCCCCAGACCGAGGGAGATGGACAGTTCTTTTGTGTTTCTTCCATTTGTGAATAATCGCACCAACTGTTGTCACCTTTTCACCAAGCTACTTGGCGATGGTCTTGTAGCCCATTCCAGCGTAGTGTAGGTCTTCAATCGTGTTGCTGACATCCTTGGACAGCTCTTTGATCTTGGCCATGGTGGAGACTATGGAATCTGATTGATTGATTGCTTCTGTGGACAGGGTTCTTTTATACAGTCAAACATACAAAATCAGCAGGGGATCAAATACTTTTTTCCCTCACGGTATGTCATAACAGAATGGCACAATCAAAAAGCAAACCATAACAACAAAGAAAAAAATTAACTGACCCCTGTTCAAAAGTCGGCATACTCTTCGTTATTAATACTGTGTATTGCCCCCTTTAGCATCAATGACAGCGTGCAGTCTTTTGTAATAGTCTATGTCTATGAGGTCCCAGTTTCTTGCAGGTGATATAGCTGCCCATTCGTCTTGGCAAAATGTTTACGCCTATTTTTGTTGTTACAACGTAGGCTTTGCTTGTAATATCATTATTTGCCACCACATCGGAAACCACATATTCCAAATAACTAAAAGTTTCCCCTTTAGAGAAACAAATTTAAATGTATGTTCTGATTTAGTTGTGCTTGTGAGTTTTAACCAGTATTCTTCTGCCACTGTGGTTAGCCTGCAGTTGTTATTGATATTTAGAAACTACTACTGCAGCTAGCTAAAGGTACTCTATGACTGCGTTTACAAACATCAGCTTAGTCGTTATGCCGACATAATTTCTGGAGCACCGGGTCATCATTTCAATCACCTCAAGTATTTCCGATGTGAACTTTATTTCTGTAATGTGCACTAGGCTTCAGAGTGGAACATTAAAATATGAATTCCCTGATAATTTTTACACGGAAAATTTGCTAAGGAGATGCGTGGAAGTACACAATGCATATTTTAACAAACTTCAAAATCTTTAATATGCATTATTATCTATTAATGCTGTTTCTCTGACTGTAAGAACGACAAAGGAAGTATCTAAAGTGACTGTAAACACGGATGATCAAAAGAAATGTTACTAGTAAAGCTTAACACAGATGTGTGCAGTATTGATTGTTAGTATTTTTATTCTGCAGCATTAGGGTAAGTAAAATTGATTGATTGTAGCTTTACATTCATATAATTGTCTTGTGTGTTCTTTACTATTAAGCGATATTTCACTTTCTCTAGTTATTTGGTTACAATTCATTTTTATGTGAGGCACAAATATTACACAACAACTTTAGCTTTTGTCATCATAAAGATGATCCAGAATATTTTGGTCGGTCTCAAGGAAGATATAAGACAAGTATTACTAAGACAAGTAATATATCATTAATTCAAGCTGCACTTCACTGCCATTGCCAGCTGCAATATTTATAATGCTTGTGTTGCGCTCCACAGTTTGTGACTGAAAGCCTAAAAACTCCAAAATGTATTTGACACCTTTGGTGAGAATTTACATTAATAATTATAATATTGTTTTACACAAACATTCTGTAATAGACGTTGGACATATCAGTAGAAATGTCACTGATTATTCAGTATAATTAAGCCTATACATTATTCATTTTAATGCATAGGATAATGCAACATTTTATTGGTTGCATAAAGTCAGAGGAGAAATTATGTCCTGGTGTCCAATGCCCCACAAGAACAAATAAAATAATAGACAACTATATTCAGTGGATATAAAAAGTCTACACAACTCGGTGAAAATGCCAGGTGTTTGTTATTTGAAAAAGATAAATCATGTCAGAACTTTTTCCACTTTTAATGTGACCTATAAGGTGAACAATTCAAATGGAAAAATAACTTAAATCTGTGTGAGGAAAAATAAAAACTCACAATAACCTGGTTGCATAGGTGTGCACTCCCTTAAACTAATACTTTGTCCAAGCACCTTTTGATTTTATTATAGCACTCAGTCTTTTTGGGTAGGAGTCAATTAGCATGGCACATCTTGACATGGCAATATTTGCCCAATCTTCTTTGCCAAAGCATTCAAAATCTGTCAGATTCTGAGGACATCTCCTGTGCACAGCCCTCTTTAGATCACCCCACACATATGTTCAATTTGATTGAGGTCTGAGCTC